>JAOXYD010023116.1:0-14505 GCA_028565735.1 Pinacopodium congolense | reverse complement strand
TCGGGTCAGTTCAGTGAACTTATTCTCTAATAAGCACCCACATGTTTGTTTAAGTGTCTCTACACTTTAATCTATGAAATCAATTACTTTCTTCATAAGAAATAAATAAAACATGTGCTAGTCTAACTGTTTCATCAATATTTCAACTTGATGAAACTATGACTAGGAACATTTTAAGAATAATATAAAATTGCAATTCGAATTTCATAATTATAATCACATTATAATTTTCTAATTGCACAATAATTATTCCAGAAATTTTATCTTTATGATTAATAATTAAAATACATAACAATACATACAGATAAAGAAGCCTTTGATTGAATTAAAAATAATGTCATATAAAATAAATTACAACCAACAAATTGGTTGTAAGGGCATAAACCAATAATCTCCTACTTGCACTAAAGCCAATCGCCTATGTATCTAATACCATAGTCATCCATATCAATGTTTTAAAAACGGACTGGACATTGAACTGGTGAAGTAAGAGATTTAACCGGTATTAAATAGTTATAAAACCAGTATTAAACCATTATAAAGTAATAAAAATATATATTATAAAAATAAATGAATATATATTATAAAAATAAATATATGATAAAATATAAATGAATTAGTAATATCTATTATTATGTAATCAATAAATAATAATTCTAACTAAAATTGATTCTAGTATAAACTATTAAAATAATAGTAATAATTAAAATTATATTTTTGAAAGATATTGCATCTTATATTCTTTAAGAAATTAAAATATTTCAATGTTATATAAAGACTTGTAAACTAGGCTTATATCTAAAATATTTTCTTAATATTTTTTATTATATTTAAATAAATTATAAATAGGTAAATTATAAAATTATAAAATTATTTTTAAAATAACATATTTTTTAAAATAAGATAGCAATTAACTGTTAGTAGAGTAGATATTTCTAATTCATTATTCGTGACAAATACATTTTTTTGTAAATTATCTTTTAAAGTTCATTATAATTAAAATCAAATAATGATTGTTTTCTTTTTCGATTTAAAAGTTAATGTAATTAATATAATCGATAAACAATTGGTTAGACTACTTGACTTATAACCGGTTAAACCGGTCGAACCGCTTAATTTATAATCGATTAAATCGGGAGGTTTTCCTAATATGAGGTTTTTATATAAAACCGAACTAGTCAACTGAAAGGTTTACGATTAACCAGGTTTAACCGGTCAAACCGAAAGGGTTTTTAAAACAGTGATATATATGTCTATTATATTTCTTTTGAGACAATGGCTTTGCGAGAGGATCTACAAGATTCTCTTCAATGGAAACTCGCTTAATTGAGATGTCTTTCTACTCCACTATTTCTCGGATCAAGTGAAACTTCATAAGTATATGCTTAGATCACTGATGAGATCTCGGCTCCTTTACTTCAAGTTCAGTAATGAACTTCTTAATCCAAACCGGTTCCTTCACTGCCTCGAAAACTACAATATACTCAGCTTCAATTGTTGAATTTGCGATGGTTAGTTGTTTAGAACTCTTCCAACTAACCACACCACCACAAAAAAGTAAAAATGAACCCTGACTCTGATCTACTATCATCTTGATAAAACTAGAAACTAGCATTTGAATAATCCTGAACTCTTAGCTCAACTCCTCTATATACTAAGAAAAAACATGGTCAAAAGGCTCAAAGGGGTTTGCAAAGGGAAAAATGACATAGTGGGCTATTTAAGCTAAAGGGTTCAAAACAAAAAAGGCCTTAAATCATATCCATAAAGCATGCATCTCATAATTTCAAACCGATTCCATCTTTAGTTCTTCTCAAGTACTTTAAGATGTTTTTCACAGTTGTCCAATGACCCTCATCTGGATTAGCTTGATATCTACTTATTATGCTCAAAAGTATAAGCAACATTTGGTCTCATACATAGCATCGCATACATGATTAATCCAATTGCCGAAGCATATGGAACATAATCCATTCTATTTCTCTCTTCCTGTGTCTTAGGACACATGCTCTTAGAAAGAGAAATTTCATATGATGTCAGTAATAATCCTCTATTAGAATTCTCCATACTAAATGTCACACCAAGTGCTCCAATGAAAAGAAGACATAGTGCATTAATCCCACATCAGATAGACAATGGAGAGTCTTAGGGCTTATAAGTGTGGACGCTACACACCCCTTTAAGACGTCTTTTAGGGGAGAGGGTAATGGTCTCGTGACAAAGTGGTATCAGAGCCAACCTTTACTCTCATCCGACCCCGCGCCAAGCACCACGTGTCATAGGTGGAACAACAACCTATGGTAATAATGTTGTGGTAGGCAGGGTGGGCCACCGTGACAAGGGCATCACAAGATTAGGTAGGGGAGAATGTCACGCCGAGCACGCTCTAATGAAGAGTAGGCAGGGTGAATTAATTCCACATCAGATAGACAAGAGAAGGTCTTTGGGCTTATAAACGTGGACGCTGCACACTCCTTTAAGACGTCTTCTGGGGAAGAGGGTAATGGTCTCGTCACATAAACCTCTTTAACACTTTATCTATATACGTTGATTGGGATGATCGTTGCAACCTCTTTGATCTATCTCTATAGATATTTATACCTAGTATATAGGCTGCTTCTCCCATATCCTTCATGGATAAGTTTTTAGATAACCATATCTTAATAGACTGTAACATCGAAATGTCATTTCTAATAAGTAATATGTCATCTACATAAAGTACTAAGAGGATAAAAGCACCCCCACTACCCTTCTTGTAAACGTATGGTTCATCCACATTCTTGATAAAATCAAACTCTTTGATTGTCTCATCAAAACGGACGTTCCAACTCCGTGACGCTTGCTTTAGTCCATAAATGGATCGTTGCAACTTACATACTTGATCAGGAAATTCTTTGGAATAAGAATAATTTTCTCCAATACTTCTCCCTTTTGTGAAAGCACTCTAAGTTTTCTCAATGATACTTCTTATAATTGATTTTAGTTTGGTTATTAGAACGTTTGAAATGACTTTATAGATGAAATTGCAATAGGAAATGGTTCCAAAGTCTTTAAGGAGGTGGAGTTTGGTGACTTAGGAATTATGAGATGTAAGTACAATTAAAAGCTATAATTATTTTCACAACTGTGAAAAATTCAATAATTTTTTTAAACACATGTTCTGTAACTAAATGCCAAGCCTGTTGGAAGAAAAAACATTAAAGCCATCAAGGCTAGGTCCTTTATTTGGTTTGATATTCCTGGTTGCTTTTTCAATCTCCCTCTTGTCTATTGGCTTAATAAGGTTAGCAGCTTGTTTTGATATTCCCTGTGTTATAATAGCTTTAAACTCCTACAAGGAGGATTGATTGGTGCTTCTTGATCTAAGGTGGCTTTAGAAGTAATTAAGAACTTCTATCTTAAGAGCATTAGGTTCCTATATCCTATTCCTATTCAAATAAATTAATTCAGTCATTTTGCTTATATTCCTTCTTGTAAGCATTGCCTTATAGAAAAACCAGAGTTATTATCTTCAAATTTTAGCTAAAAACCAAAGTTATTATCATCAAATTTTAGCTACAAGGTTCTAGACATCTACATAAAAGTTGAGTGATGAATTTTAAGAGCTAATGTATAATTTCTTAAGGCTAGTCTCTCTACTCAAGTTTCTATAAATTGGAAGGGTCTTGGTAGGTTTTATTTGCTTACCCTTTAATAAGGCTTTATAAGCTATGAGGTTAGATTTTTTATTGAATGAGAAGGCTTGGTTAAGTAATTTCAATTCTTATCTAACTCTACCTAGTTTGTTTTATAGTAAATGAACATGTGGAATATATCTATCTTCAATACCTCTCCTCACAGCTTCCATAAAGCTATCTACTTTGACCAAGTAATTATAGAATCTAAATGGAGTGGTCCTTGAAGACCATTCTAACAAATTTTGAATCTCAATGAGAATATGATCAAATGTAAGATAGTAGTTAAATAAAGCTTAAGGCTTTATAAAGGTTGCAATCCACTGAGCATTAATTATAGCCTATCTAGTTTCTTTCCCAACATATAATGCTCAATTTGTCTGTTACTCTAAGAGAAGAAGTAACCCTTATATAAAAGGTTTGTGATCTATATTTGGGAGGAATAATATTTAAAGTCCTTGCAAGGTTTATTAAAGCTAGATAAGCCTTGTTATTTTTAAAGAATCCATGATTACTATTAACCAAGGGAGATCCATATTCTTACCGATATCTTTTAAGCTCTCTAATAATTCTACTCTTTGGAAAGTAAGAATGGTAGCATACATAAAGGATATGCATAGATTGACCAAAGAGGAGTTAATGGTGACAAATAAGTGAATTACCTAGCTCATACTTATATGGTGTGTGACTATTACTTAGTCCATATTTTAAGTAACAATGATTCTACCATTCTAATGATTTATATGATTAGTGATGGTGACTCATTTACCCTCAAGGAGCCAAAGTTGATTGAATTGACCTTTCCATAGTTTGGTTTCCTAAAGGCTAACCATCTTAGTTTCCAAATAGCTAACTATAAATGGTTTTATTGTTTTTATATATATTTTTTATTGTTTTTGGGATTATTTAGTCCTCTTACTTTCCAATCAAGGATTATCATCGATTGGTGTGGGAAGCTTTTGGGCCTTTAGCCTTGACTCTTCTACTATATCTTCATCTAAGGGATTTTATGAAACCCCACTCTCTACATTTATTAGGAACTACACTTGATACTTCTATTATCATTGTTAAGTTTGTGGAAGGGGTTTAAGGAACAACCATTGCTAGAGCCAATTCTTCACTAATAATTGTACTAAATCTATAAAGGGAGTTTAAGGGAGTACCTTTTTAGGTGTTAAAGTGTTTGAAGTTGGAGGCAAGTTAGCACCAATTGACTTCACAAGATTTTGGTTCCTGAAGGAGGTTATTAAAGGATGGTTCTCTAGCTTGGGATGCTATACCTATAGACAAAGTAGGCTCACTTGCATAGTTTGCTTTCTTGCTTACCTTAGCTAGGGTATCAGCCTCTAAATCAACACTAGAAAGGGATATCCGCTCGCTGTAGCCACTCATTACAAAAGTCTTACATGTCTTCCTCCACATCTTCCTATTACTACTTATTATGTATTTCAATTGGTAAATGATCAAAATTGAATCCTTCATCAATTCATCATTTTCATCTAACTTAGGATAGTGATAGTGTTAGGTAGTTCTTGTTCTATCCAAATCTCTACACAAATACAAACATAGCCTAATCTCTTTATTCTAATTGTATTTTCATCTATAAATAAGGGCTTCCTTATGCAACTTACTCATTGACTCAATCTAAGAGATAACCAATACTCAAGTGGCATAATATGAAAATTGATCTATAATGAAATGCGTTTAGTTCTTAGTAAATAAAGTTGCATACTAGGTTGTAGTTTATGCAAGAGAAGAAGTTTGTTTTGAAATGTCAAGGATCTTCCTCCATGATCTTTTTAATGCTATCGGAAGTAGAGAATTTAAGGATGTCTAACTCTTGTTCATCTGGTAGGACTTGTTTGAGACCATCCTTGTCTTATTGGATATGAGCCTATCTAGAGAATAAGGGGTCTATTAGTCTCTTATCTATGAAGAATGAAACCGTAAGATTGTAAAGAATGTAGCCATACTATCTTGCTATTTGACTGCACCTTACTTAAAGACTTCCAATGGGGGATTTACAATTCTTCTTCCCTTAATGGTTGCTAAGGAAATATATCTTTTTTAATCTATGGTAGAAAGGTCACCAGGAACTTGGCAATGGGTAGGCTTGGAGATAAGATATTTATCTATAGAAATTTATTGACCTATGAGAGAAGAATCAACTTAGAGAGGAGTAAATTGGATGTCTACCCTAGCAAATGAAGGCAATGAGGACATATAGTTTGAAATTTCTCCTAGCAAAGGCCGTGTAAAAGTTTAGAGAGATGCATCTTGCTTATGAGTGCAGAGGACCAATTTAGGATACATCAAATGGAGTTTTAGCAATACTATTATACTGCTTGAGCTCCATAAAGAGAAAGTTGAAAGGTTACCTATTAAGGAAAGAGGGAAGTAGGTCGAGCAAAAGTACAAAAGATAGGTTACCAAAAAAGGAAAAAAAAAAGGCAGGAAAATTTACAATTGATAGGATAAGTTTTTCTAACTATAAAAAAGTGAAGAATAGTTATTTAATTACTAGATTTTAAATATACCTTTTGATTAAATCTTATTGAAAAATTAACGGATTTAATTGCACAAAACCAAAAAGAAAAGAAATAAAAGAACCCATGGTGTAATAGAATTTAAATAAAAGAAAAGATAACTAACAAAAATAAAGAAAATAAAATAAGAAAGAAAATAATAAGAAAACAAATAAAAATATGGAAAAGTTACGAAGAAGATATTTTTGGGATTCATGAATTTAAATTGATCATTGAGAACATATAAATTGTGTTATGCCTAAGATGCTAGCCTATAGACACAAATAAGCTCTTACATCCTAAGTTCCTCTAATTTTAAATCAATCTAAAAAAGATATGAAAATACCCATATCTATGTAACAACTTAGAACAAGCTCTCTAAATTTAGTGGCACAATAGCATTAAGAACTAAGGAATAGTTAAATAAGGCCATAATCTCGCAAGTTCAAATCATGTGACCTAAAAAATTGAAACTATAGGCTAAGCTTATTAAGTTTTAATTTCAAATTCAATTAACCTATTACCACTTGTGGTAATCTCTAATGACAATTAGGGATCAAACGAACAAACCTAGCACTTAAACTAGAAATTATCCATAGGATGGCCAGTCCTACAATATAATCTCTAATTCTAGCATTTAATCAGGGTTTCCATTCATTCCTAACATAAAAACACAATACCCATTAAAACTCCATTCAATTCTCATAATTATAATCTGTTAATTCTTTAAATATCTTCTAACCTAGATAAAACTAAGCTAACATAACATAATTAAATAAAAAACTAAAATTGCAGAAATCATAAAGAAAATAATAAGAACAATGTTGGAAATTAAAGTTGTAACACTTTATTAACAATATCCAAGGGTTTAATAAGTATTTAACAAAACCTAAAGAAAATAAATAGAAAAATAGAACAAAAATAACAAAATAGTAGTAGCAACATAAAAAAAAAAGTAATTTTGCACCTAAATAACTAAACTAACATCAGAAACCAACACAAGATGAAAGGAGACATTAAAATAACCTAAAACCTAAGGAAAGAAAGAAGAAATAAGGGCTACCTAAGTAGTTGAGGGGAGGCAAAAAGTGAGGAAAATTAGCTCTTGTCTTTATTTTATACATCCTCATTATGGTTGGGAATGGTTTGTGGGTGAAAATTCAAGTTTTCCCCTTGATTTAGCATGAAACAACTTTTTATGGAACTTAAACAGTGGTAAATAATGACTTAAACAACCCATGTTCAACCCATTATTTAGGATTCTGGAAAAAGGATTTCAATGACGGTTTAAAAGAGTTAAATGATGCCATTCAATCTTTGTAGAAATTGCCTTGTAGTTCACTGTTATCAACTCCTTGCTCAATCTATTCCAAATCACTTCCAAACTTAGTCTTTTCAATTGGTATTTGTGTCATAAAATCAAATCTACATGTAAACTCAAAATGAACATAATTAAGAATTTAAATATCAAAATAGGGATGAAATAATGTTGAAACGCATATGAAAATACCATAAAATGCATCTTTATCAAATACCCCTACACTCGAACTATGACTTGTCCTCAGGAAATTACTTAAACATTTCACTCAAACAATCTTAGTCAAAACTCTCAAGCTAATTAAGGTTTTAAAAAAATTAATTGATGCCTTTCATTTAATGCACAAATCTTAACTCCATCATGAAAAAAATTGGTCAAGCACAATCAAATCACATAATGTTAGTAAAAAAGCAACTTTTAATGGATAATACCAAGCATTAAAGTCATTTCATATAACTCATCATGTGAATATAGCCACGGATGCTTAAAACAACTAAAAAAACACATATTTAACTTTGGAACTTTTATGGAGGGTCATCTAACCTTTTGATGAAAGGACAAACATTTTATCATTAATAACCTTGGTTTCTTAACTCGATATTCCTTTTAATTTGTTTAAGATGTCATCTAACTTTTTAACGAAAGGTGAATATTTATCGTGAACACCTCCTTTTTGTAGGTTAGATCACACTTTCAAAGGGTATTAGCACCACTCATAACTTCAACCTTTACATTGATTTGAAGATAGGGTAGTAAAAAACATGCTCTCTTATTTAAATAAACACACATTTTTCCTTTTCTTTTAATTTAACCAAAACATCCTATTTCATATCCATATGATAGAGCATATAAAATGATCTTTAACACTTAATATAATACAAAATGGATTACTAAACACATGCAAGTATTCAAAATAAAAACAAAAGGAAAAAATTAGAGTTAGAAATCATTCAAGATTCGATCAATGTTTAACCAAATCAAAAGCATCAATTAAATTAAAATACTACAATTAACAATCAATTAAGGATCATGATAATTTTAAGATAAAACATTCAAATCATTACCCTTAGATTTACAATAACTCAAGTATAAGAAAATTTAAACTTATTCCCCACCCCTAAAATTAACTTAGATATTGTCCTCAATATCCCAAAACTAATAAAGACACAATGAGGGATAGAACAAGAATACTCCCGTGAATTAAGGCTTTCAATGAAGTTCTTGATGGAAACATATCGTAATTCCCTTACCTACTTACAAAACAAAAAAAAGAAAAGAAGGTAAAAGTGCTCAAACAAAAAGTAATTACAAACCTATCTAGAAAAGACAAAAGACATAAAAACTTAAAGAAATGTTAGATTGCCTCTTAATAAGTACTTGTTTTAGGTCTTTAACTTGATCTTTGTTTTGTGCATTATCCAATGTCAAATGAAAAGTTGAACCCTATAAGAAAAATGCTCGAATCAATTGATGAGCCCTTGACCTCTGCTTCTGGAACAGGCTCACAGTCAGGTGGATATCGCATAACGTTAGAGTTGTGGAACTACATTGCTTCTCTATAAAAATCAAATATCCACTCTCTATTATGGTCATCACCCTTCTACCGGGATGGTCTCCATAATAGATAAGGCGATAAGTGTGGAGACTCTGCATCCTACTTGTCACTTTTTTCGCTTAAGCTTGTTAGTACATAACTCCTTTAAGAACATTACATTCTGTAACTCTTACTATCTCCTCTCCTCTTATCCCCTTCTTCCTCTTTATTCTTCACTTCTTCTTCTTCTTTTCTCTCTTCAAACTGCTAGGAAAATGAAGTGAAACTTGGTTAGTAATAATACAAGAGGTATCACTTACCGTAGGAGGGTTTTCATCCTCCTTTTCTTGGTCATTCTCCTCTTCCTCTCCTTGCTTCTCTTACTTTTCCTCTCTCTCTTTTTCAAGTTCTCTTACTGTTCTCCAGTCCTTGATGAAATAAGGTATACCTCCTCCCTAAGGTCTTTCTCTAGTTGACTAAGAAAACTTGTAAAAACTTTGACTTGCATGTTCTCAACCACATCTGCCAATTGATGCATTTGATCTTCCAAGTTTTTTAAACTACTCCTCCTTTCTTATTAGAATTGAAGAGTGCTCATAGCCAAACTCTCTACGATCTCCTCTAATGACATTACATCAATTTGTAGTAGTGATGGTGGATATGGAGGCATAGGTTGGAAGTGCGATTAAAGTTGGTAGCACCACGATCGAGAACTAAAGCTAAATTGTTGTGTATGCTACAATATAAGACATGTGTAAGATAGGATAGCTTAAAAATGAGCAAATATCACATATCTTAACTTCTTCTTCATCCATCAATACTGGCTCTACTAAGGATATAAGATTTTCCACTTGTTGCTCTAACCTAGAAATAGCAAGAGATTTAAACTCATCATTAGAAGAATTGTTACGAAAAGATTCAGCTAAAAAGTACATTGATCATGAGCCATTGTTGTTTTAAATCTTTAAAATTAAAAAAAGTTGTGAAATTAAAACAAACAAATGATAAGGTGATAAAGATAAAAATAAATAAAAATAATATAAGAAATAACAAAACACTGAGCTAGTTCCTTGACAATAACGGTAAAAAATTAGTGAGTCTATTGCTAACTACCAAATAATAAAATACCTTACCTAACCTAATTATGTAGTAAGGTAAGTCAGGGTCGATCCCACAGAAAATTGATAGTGCTTTTAGTTATTTTAATATTGCACAAAACCAAAAGCAAAGAAATAAAAGGACCTTTGGTGTAATGGGATTTAAATAAATAAAAGACAATTAACAAAATTAAAGCAAATAAAATAAGAAAACAAATAACAAGAAATAGATAACAATAAGGAAAAAATGAGTAGAAGAATTTTCGAGATGCATGAATTAAAATTGACCACTAAGAACATTTAGATTGTATTATGCTAAGATGCTAGCCTATAGAAACAAATAAGTTATTGCATTTTAAGTTCCTTTAATTTTAGATAAATTCAATAAGATTTGAAAATACCCTTAGTTATGCGACAACCTAGAACAAGCTTTTTAAATTTAGTGGCGCAACATCATTAACAACTAAGGAACGACTAATTAAAGCCATAATCATGCAAGTTTGAATTAGATAACCTAAAGAATTGAAGCTATAGGCTTAGTAGATTAAGTTTTAATTTCAAATCAATTAGTCTATTGCTACTTATGGTAATTGCTAACGACAATTACAGATTAAAAGTTCAAACTAGCAATTGAAGTAGAAATTACTAATATGATGACCAATCCTACAATATAGTTCCTAATTCTGGCATTTAGTCAGAGTTTCTATTCAATCATAACGTAAAAATATGAAACCCATTAACACCCAAATAAGCCTTTAAATATCTTCTAACCCAAATAAAACTAAGCTAATATAACAAAATTAAATAAAACACAAACTGAAATTGTAGAAATCATAAAGAAAATAATAAGAACAATAGTGAAAATTAAAGTTGTAACACTATATTAATGATAAACAAAGGTTTAACAAGTATTTAATAAAACTCAAACAAAATACATAGAAAATAGAATGAAAAGAACAAAATAGCAGTAGAAACATAAAAATAATAAGTAATTTGCACCTAAATAACCAAACTAACAAAAGAAACCGAAATAAGATGAAATGAGGCATGAAAATAACCTAAAACATAATGAAAGTAAGAAGAAATAAGGGTTGCCTAATTAGAGAGCCAAAAAGTGATGAAAATTGGCCCCTCTCTTCTTTTATACATCCTTATTAGGGTTGGGAATGATTTAGAGGTGAAAAGTCAAGTTTTCCCCTTGATTTGGCATGAACCAACATTTTTTAGGACCTATAAATAATGACTTAAACAGCCCCTATTGAATCCATTGTTAAGGATTTTAGAAAAAGGACTTCCTGCAATTCAAGAAGTTCTTTTGTTTAAGAGACTTGAACAGTGCCATTGAACCTCTGTAAAAATCAACATTTAGCTCTTTATCAATAACTCCCTCTCTTAATCTGGTTCAAGTCACTTCCAGACTTGGTTTTTTCAATTAGTATTTGTATTTTAAGATTAAATCTGCATGTAAACTAAAAATGAACACAAATTAAACATTGAAATATCAAAATAGGGACGAATGACATTGAAACACATACGAAAATACCATAAAATGCATCCCCTCTCATTAAGTCTCCTCCTCAACGTCTTTTTGGAAATTTCACTATTAATCTTCATTATACAATCACTCTCATTTTCTAACATGTTGTAAAGTAACCCTTACAGTAACTCTTTTTTAATGGGTTATAGAGTAAATCCTTTAAACCTTTAACCTCATAATTTCACCTGCCTCACAAATACACTTTATAAGACTCTTTAGAAATTCATTTAAGTATACAAAAGGGGTCTTTTTAATAATTTTTAAAAATACACACCAAAAACACACCAAACTTCACAAATAAACATTAAAAATAATTTAATTCATTTGGTTTTTGTTTCTACAACTTTTTGCTGCATAAGCAATATCACAACATACCTATTTATAGGTTAAAATCCATTAACTAACTGCTTATGATTGTTGTTACATATTAATTACCATTTATTTTGATTTACCATTGAAAATTAATCATTTTTTCTTATTATACGAAATCATCGATCACTTGGTCCCATTTATTAATCGACTAGTAACTAGTCATATGATGCATGACACTAGTTGACTAGTCTTCCTAAAAATTATGCACTAATTGACCAATTGATCCATTTGGTCGACTAGTGATTAGTCAACCACTAGATTGGTTATTTACACACTTTATCACATACATCCAAACCAATCTATAATACTTCATAATACTTTCAAAATATTCTTTTTAACCAATAAAACACCATAACATATTTTCAAACACTTTATCACATAAAATATTAACATATTCACACACTTTATCACATTCACACAATGTAGCTTCTTTCTCTTTGCACATAATCTTAATATAATCACACATTCACTCATCCTATCATTTTCGAATACTCATTTCACATAATCTTTAATAAATCCACACAATCTTATCTTATTTGCATAGTCTAACCTAAGTCACTACTTTTCATACAATCTTTACCGTACACATCAACCTAGTTCCTAAAAACATCTTAGTGTATTAAGAGGATCTTTAAAAGCTATTCACATACAATTCCTCTTGATTATGCGTCCTATATATAAAATCACTAACTATGAATGCAAGATGAATGATGTGAGCCCTTTTAACACAATGAGATGATCAAGATAAGATTACATTAAAACTTATAAAAAATTAACCTATTAAGTTCTATCTTAATCTTTATCATGAGCCTTTTTTCTTTGATCTTTATAGGCTTGATTTTACATTCTAAGGCTCGAAAATACATCTTTATAGTACCTTTTATATCCAAGGACTCTTTCATACCTTCTATCTTTTAACATACTTTAACCTATCATTCCAAAATATCAAAACACTATAACCATTA
This sequence comes from Pinacopodium congolense, assembly GCA_028565735.1. Taxonomy (NCBI): domain Eukaryota; kingdom Viridiplantae; phylum Streptophyta; class Magnoliopsida; order Malpighiales; family Erythroxylaceae; genus Pinacopodium; species Pinacopodium congolense. Next base: position 1,483 of record JAOXYD010023116.1, on the reverse strand, counting down.
GTAGTATTTGTTGTCATCATCAAAATATAAGTGAAACCACCATTGGTTCAATAATTTCTCCCTTTTATTGATAGCAAAACTATGTGATATTAGGAAAAACATAGTAATCAAAACACATACAAATCAAATCATTTTTCTAAAATACTAGTGATGGTTGTAGTGTGTTTGATATTTTGGAGGCTATTAAAAAAATTTCACATATTATTCCAATACTAATCAAACTTTTCTAATGCCACTTATAACTTTGCTTCCCTTTTCATATCACATCATTAAATATCAGAACTCAAATACTCAAAACTCCTCTTTTATATATTACCAAAAGCAATAAAACAACCACTTTTATATTTAACATTTAAAACTACATATCCAAACTTATCCAAAACTCTACATTGTCAAAATTTACATACTATTAATAAATTAATCATAATTTAGCAAAAATTTCAAAAAATTCAAATTTTGAAAACACAAATTTTACAAACTTACATGTTACAAACCAAATTTAAAAACTCCCCCTAAATTGATTAAAAATCCATAACTCTTTTAGATTCATGCATTATGTTTATAATAGCCATATTGATGACAAAACATAGGTGTATGAGTATGAGTCCTATATGTATGACTATATGCCTTACCATGTCTCTCATTGTATGTCCTTATGTGGTTGTACCAATGTTTATTTCTAGGTCTTATGCTGCTATATGTCATTCTTTAATAAATGGAACCTAAAATGTTAATAAGATATGTTTCTAGATTTTTGTACATTCACATAAAGGGTATGATAATGAGATAAATCATTTCGTCTTACAAAGGGCCTAATTCATAATTTTATGCTTTTACATTCCTATAGAAGTTTTGCCTATTCTTGTAAGCATGAATTTTCTTCCTAAATCTTGGTCTTGATGCATACATGAATACATGATGTTGTCTCCTAGGTTAGGATTTAGAATTTGATGTAACATTTTAATAATCTTATCTTGATCCTCTAATCTTGTTGAAAGGGATCACATCATGCATCTTACATTCATGATTAGCGATTTTGCATATAGGATACATAATCAAGATGAATTGCATGTGAATAGTTTCTAAAGATCCTCTTGATACACTGAGATGTTTTTTAGAACTAGGTTTATATGTATGGTAAAGTGTGTATGAAAAGTAGTGACTTGGTTAGACTTTATGAATGTGATAAGATTATATGAATGGGTTAAATTTTGTGTAAAATGGAGTATTTGAAAATGATATGATAGATGAATGTGTATGAATGTGTTATGACTGTGTGAAAAGAGAAAGAAGCTAAATTGTGTGATTATTATAAAGTGTATGAATGTGTTAATTTTTATGTGAAAAAGTTTTTGAAAAAGTGTTAAGACATATTATGGATTGAAAAGAATGTTTTGAAAGTGTTCCTATAGCCAAAATAAGATGGATTCAAGCAAATTTCACAACAAGTGAAAAAGTTTCTTCATAATTAATTCCCTCTTGT
>JAOXYD010023107.1:0-14505 GCA_028565735.1 Pinacopodium congolense | reverse complement strand
ATTGTACTTGTTTGATTGATTAGTATAGAATCATCCAACAAGTAGTTGGAAAGGAGACGTAGCCTATCTTTGGGGTACGTGAAGTTCTTTAAATTGCCTTGTGTCTTTCTCTTAACTCAACCTATTGTATTCACTTTGATATTTGCATTATCATTCCATCTTAGGTTGAATATTGGTTTAGTGATTGCATCTAGTTTCCAATTAATTTAGGTTGCTAGTTTGAATTAGCAAAAAAAATTTAATACCCAATTCACCCCCCTCTTGGGTGCCATAGGATTTACACACCTAAAAAAAAAATCAAGAAGTTAAATAAGAATAAGTTAAATGTAATGAAATAGAGAGTCATTTGGAATGGAGATAGGGTATGCAAAGTTACAAATGGAGATGATACACTTATAGTTTACATGGGAAGAGAGAACGCATATGGTTAGGATGTGGGAACTTAGTGGTTATCTTTGCACTCATGCCATTAGTTCCATATTCCACATCAAGCAAAATCTAGAGACATGAAAGTATATGACAATGTATTGTAGCCAATTATAGGATAGAAATTATGGCCATGAAATGAATAAGAAGATATTCATTTAGCCTAAAAAAGAGTTATGCTTAGTAGGCCAAAGAAGAATAGAAGAAAATTAAAAAGTGAATCGAAGAAAGTGAACACTCATATGTTATCACAATAGAGTTAATTCTAATGATGTAGAAGATGTTGCAAATTTGGCCATCATAAGAGAAGTTTCATAGAAAATATTTAACTTCCTTCTATTCAATCAAGAGTTAAGATTAATTGTCAATCATCTATAATTTTTTTCCATATATTTGTTATTGATTAGTTTAGTCTAAATTATCCCTAAGTAATTATCAGATTAAACAACTAAAACATACTTTCTTAAATCAATTTCAAAACCAACAAATATAACAAATGTACCAATCAACAAGTAATAAACTAGAGTATTTTTATGATTCCGAAATGTTAAATCTATAGGGAAAGTTAATGACTACTAGATCACTCAAATTAACATTATCTAAAGAGCTCCGGATTGCTAAATAAAGAGATTAGAATTACTAAATTAACTTAAAAAACAACTAAGTTAATTTAAAAGCTTCCAAACTATGTAATGGATTCCAAATTGTCTTAATAATTACCAAATTGTCTAATTAGCTAAGGCTTAGACTTTAAATGACATAACTGAGTTATGAAAAGGATTGGAGTGTCTAACCTAGGATCTTCACTAAATCAAGACAATGCTATGATTAAAACAATGTCTTATTTCTAATTAACCTAAATTGAAGTTTGATCATTCATTAATTTTAAGCATTAGACTTAAAGTTTAAGAAGTTTTAGTCCTAGAATCAATATTCTAAGACTAATATCCTCATAATTAATCAAAGTTTGGTCATTCATTGATTAAAATCATGTTTTTTACTATTTTTATAATGATTAAAGTATATTTCTCGAATCCTTAATCATCTCACAACTTTATCTTAAGTGACCAACTTAAAGCAAGTTTTAAGAACTCAAATAAAAAAAAAAGATTACCATCCAATTATATGTTAAGAACTCAATCAATCCATTTAAGAACTTGTCCTTAACTTAAATTTAGATTAAAACATCATATATAACCAACAAAAGTTACATTAATCTATAAACAACATGTTCTTAAATATATATGAATAAAAAGAATGAAATAAGTGATTTAAAAGGTTTAAATGGCATTAAATGATACTCTAAAGTCTTATACAACCTTCAATTACCTTAACAAACTCTTGAAAATCCTTAAAACAACCTAAAATTACAAAGAACAAAGCTGAAAAAGAAACTGGAATAAAAAACCTAACCTAGAGAAAAAAAGAAGAAACCCTAAGCTAAATCTGGTTTCTCTACCTAAACTATGTTAATGTTTTCCAAATTTGGTCTCTGAAGCTTCATATATAAGTTAACTATAAGTTGGAAGCAAACGAAGCAAGTTGCAGCCAATTGGAAGGAGCAGCCTGCTAGAAACATCTTAACAGGTACTTAAACGATATTTGAAAAAGTTAAACGACGCCATTTTAGTCCTACCGTTTAAGTTTTTAGATTAAGCAAAACAACAATTCTACATAGTTAAACAACGATGCAGCTCACCTGCCATTTTACTACTATTTTCTAACTTTTCAGTTGATTTTCCTAGATTTCTCACCATGCAAGCTTCAATCTACATTGTACATAAATTTAAACGATAATTAAACCTTTTAACACCAATTTGGAGTAAACACACCTTAATCCATAATCAAATTCACATGAAAATGCAATAAACTTATAGCATAACAATATTTTATTGCATAAATATAGTACTTATTTTATGATTAATGGAAAACCTGTTACAACTATGGGAGATCCAAAAATAATAAGAATTATATCATATGCAACATAGCCATTTGCATCAACAAGTTGCTTCAAATCATAACCATTTGCATTAGCTTCAACATTGAGGATAAAGAGAACTTTTCTGGTCCAAGTAATTTCAACTTTCATTCTAACTAAGAGGATTTAAATGGATAGTGGCCCCAGTATCACGTCATGTCAATTGCATAAGAATCTTTCATAATGTAGGGTTGTTGAAAATTCATACCAACTAACAATTAACGGTAAAATAGGAAGTCAACAATGTGCCAATGATTTTATGTACCTCTTTTAGGAGGTTATTGTAGTATGTCAACTTTTTTTAGTTAAAATGAATTATGGTTCTATTTTTTGTATTAAATAAATGGATTTTCTAGAAATTTAGACATTAGTTATGAATTTTTCAATGTGTTATAATGAATTCAATCTACAATACTAGTGTAATGATGTTCACTTATTTGCACATTTCATTTTTTTCATCAAACTCCACATGAAGTTGTATAGAATTAGATATAGCTAGACAATATGCTACATATGCAACTGGTTCTAATATATCTATCTACAGAAGGTGCTTTAGGTGTAGCTATAGAAACTGTTATACATTGTTGCGTTGAGTTTTTAGATGGAGCTAATTAAATGCTATTTGATCGTTATTGTTCTAAGTGAAAGTGATGCTCTTGCATGCAACTTGATGTTTCTTTAAGTACCTTATTATGTTCTTTTCTATTATGTTGAAATCTCATTCAAGCATGTGAATTATCTTATTTTTCATCACTTTGAATTGATGTTATTAAAAATTTTAAAACAGAGATTCTTCTTATTTAAAAGAGGATGATAATCAGGAGTTAAAGCTATTTAGATATTACTAAATTCCATAAAAATTGTATGTCTGTGACTAGAATCCTGATTATTGTGAGTTATTCAGTGAAAGATCCTCCTGTTCATATAATATAAGGAATATAAGACAAATTTATTAAACATATTTTCTTGCTAATTCAGGTAGCAAACACTTGTTAAATTAAAGATTTAGCTTACCACAAACAAGTCAGCCCCTGAAATAGAATGGCTCAATCATCAAAAATTTATTTACACTTACAATTTCTTTTGACCATATAAATCATCTACAAGCCATAAAAGTATCAATTAGAAGATAAGCATGTAGAATAAAATAAAAAATTGATACCCAAATCAAATAAGTGTACAAAGTTCTACCTACTAAGCAAAATACAAATAAAAAAAGATCCTGATTAAGAAAAATTCTATTTCTTATGCTTTCCAGAAATATGGCACCACTTGCAATTCTCAATCTATAATTACACTTGCATATGATAAGCATACAAATAGAGAAATAATGTAATGTTCACAAAACTACATGATGAAATAATTCATTTGTAAACAAAGTCCTCTTTCTAAATCCACTTTAGCATTGAGACTTAAACACTTCCATTGGCAGCTCCTTATTAGCATATGTCATATACCTATCGACTTAGAAAAATAGGATGAGTGGGATAATTAGGCCTTCTGTTTTCATTTTTGAAATTTCTCAAGTTTTGCTTCAATGTCTTACAACTGTTGCTTAAGTATGGGTATTCTTTACTCCAACTCTTCTACTATACTTCCAAGTGAAATATCTACTTATATATTTGAACAATACCACTATCTCTTATTCTCAATGTACTTTTAAAATTTCCAAGTGTCTTAGATTTGGTGTCTGTTGGAGCTCATGTACTCCTACCCCACTTTTGTTCCTATGAAAATACATAGTTTGATTTGCATTCAACTTAAGTAAATAGTCAGTAGACTAGTTAACGATAAAGGTTACAACATTTATGGGTCCACCTTACACTGGATTATTTTGAATAAGGATTCCTATGTAGCATCATCCAGTGACCCATTCGACCATTGAACCAGTAGCTATATGACAGCCTTGTTGTGGTGCTTAATCATCCATTGATCCAGGATATCTCCTGGTATCTTTTCCACCTACCTAACTGAAGAGGGTAGCTTTAAAGATACCAAAATTTGATAAGAAATATATGCCTTTAACCAAGACATGTGGAACGTAGGGTGTATCTGAGTCCCTAAAGGAAGTATTAACTTGTAAGCAACCTTTCGCACTTTCTCTACTATCTGATAGGACCCACATAATAGGGGGAGAGCTTGTAGTTAGCTCTCCTTTGTATAGCATGCTATCTGTACATTTATAGTTTTAGGAACACCCATTACCCCACTTCAAATTCTCTGTCTATTCTCCTCTTATATGCTTGCTATATGGTGTTAAGCTCAACTTAAGTGAAACTTAGTTATAGTTAGAGCCACCTCTCTATCCTTAATCACCCGATCTACCATCACGTTTTTATAATACTCTATAAAATAAGGCATATAAACGGGTGATAGATACCTATATAGTAACTCAAATGGTGTGGTATTGATTGTTCCATGGTAGGTAGTATTATACCATCATTCTTCTAATGAGAGCCACTCCATCCGCCTTTAGGTGGTATCTCTACAAAAACAGTGTAAATAGATTTCTAAAGTTTTATTGATAGCCTTCATCTGCCTATCAAATTGTGGATAATAGGCGGATAAAAAATCGAGGATGACCCCCTGAAGCTTTAAAGTCTCCCTCCAGAAAGTGATTAAAAATAGGGGGTCTCAATCACTAACAATGCTTAAGGGCATGCCATAAATTTTGAATATCTGATTCATAAACACTTGAGTTATGTCAACAGTTGCGAAGGGATGTTTGAGTCCAATAAAATGTCCATACTTACTGAACCAATCCATCACCTCCAATATACTAGATTTCTCCTTAGAATTAGGCAAATTTTCTATGAAATACATGTTAATATCCTTCCAATACTCCTTCGAAATAGGAAAAGGTTGTAGCTTCCCAGATGAAGCAACGTTCTTTGGTTTATTCCTTTGATAGACAGTACAATTATTGATATAATTTATCACATCTTTCTTTAATCCTTTCCAGTATAAGACATTTTGTAGCTTCTTGATAGTAGCCATAATACCTGAGTTTCCTCCTTAAGGATCATCATGGTTGATGAAAATCACTTTCTTTTGTAATTGTGTATCAAATCCAATAATCGCTCTCCCTTTCCATCTTAAAAGTCTTCTCTCCATTTATAGTAACTTGAGTTCAACTTCTCTGCTTCTAGCTTCTTTGTAATGTCTCTTATAGTAGAGTCATGTTTCCAACTTTCTTTGATCTCTTCCATTAGTTGGGTGTGAATTTGTAACACTATTAAGGTTAAAAACTTTGTACTAGTGATCTGAGACAAGGAGTTAGTAGCTGTATTTTCCTTACCACTCTTATAGATTACTTCAAAGTCATAGAAAAAGAGTTTTGGTAGCCAAGTTTGTTGGAAATTGGATAAGCTCCTTTGTTCCAACAAATACTCGAGTTTTGATGGTTAGTATGGACTATGGAGTGCCTCCCACTAAGATAGTGATGCCATTGTTTGATGGCTTTAATGACTGTTAGGAATTATTTCTTATATTTAACAACCATGTATGTTTACTGCTAACACCTTACTCAAATAGGCAACGGGATGCTTTTCCTGCTACAAGACTACATCGATTGCAGAACCACTTGCATATACCTTAATGGTAAAAGGAAGGGAAAAATTAAGCATAATTAGCACTGAAGCTATAGTTAAGACCTCCTTCAATGCTTTAAATGCCCTTTACTACATATTGCCCTATCTTCATTATTAACACCTTGTTTCTTTAGTAATTTCATTACTGGCATACCCTTTAATGAACCTCCTATAGTAGCCAGTTATTCCCATAAATCCACTTAGTCCCTTAATCGATTCTGGTCTTGGCCAATTCTGTATTGTCTCAATCTTCTTGTTGTTGGTGGCCATTCCTTTCATTGATATGGTATGTCCCAATTATTCTATCTGTTGAGCTCCCAAAACACAATTGTTGGCATTTATGAATAGTTGGTGAGATTGTAATGTTTGAAGAGCCTTTCTAAGGTGCTCTAGGTACTTCCCAAAAGAATTACTGTAAATCAAAATATCATTAAAAAACTACAATAAACTTCCTCATATAAGATCTAAAGATCTCATTCATTAACCTTTGAAAAGTGGAAAGGGCATTGGTTAGCCTAAAGGGCATTACCAATAACTTATAGCGCCTTTCATAAGTTCTAAATGTTGTTTTTGCGATGCCATCCTCATGCATTCAAATTTGGTGATAACCTAATTTCAAATCTAACTTTGCATACTAACTACAACCATACAACTCATCAAATAGCTCTTTTATGATAGGTATTAGGAACTTATCTTTAATGGTGTGTTTATTAAGTTCCTTATAATCCACACATATTCACTAAGAATTGTCTTTCTTCCTTACCATACACTCCGATTAAATTCGGATATGGTCTTCTAGACTTATATGTTGGAATTGTCACTGTAATGGCCAAGATAGCTACATCATGAATATTTGTCTTTCTTTAGACCCTTTCAGTAGCTTGCTTAGACTACTTAGACTGTTACTCAAGATTAATTTAACCTTCTTTTATGGATTCCTCGTCAAAGTAATCAATTGATTCTACCACTTAAACATCATTGTTTTGTTAATGAAATTACAAGCACATTGTTTAGGGTCCTTATCTACTGAACTCCCAACACCTTGTCACAACTACTTAGGAAGATAACCAATGCATTATTAGAGAATATTAGTCCCTGCATACTTTATTCAAACCCTTTATAACAATGATGGTAGCTTAATTTCAACCCTCCTTCCACAGTGATCTCAATGTAAAAGATACTCTATAACCTTTCATGACTTCTTTTAGCTAGTGCTTCATCTAAGAAGTTGTATGTTCTACCATTGTCCACCAAGTTTTGTATTAGTCCCTTCTAGTGATATTTGCTGAACTAAGAATGTTCCATTTTATTTTGACAATGACAAAACAAATCTTATTACTAATCGTTGTAATTTTGAGTATGCAAAAGATAGGTGGAATGTAAAGTACCGAACTATACCATAGTTGTAAATACATGATTTACATGTAAATTGGGTATTAAATCGAGAATGGAATTGATGAAATTGATGTAGGATTATGGTTATAAGTTGGTAAGAATTTCTTACATTGTTATCTCTTGAGTATCCCTCACAATTTTTGCAATGGACTATGATATACTTACTTAAAAATTACCAAATTTTATGGATAAGTCAATGGGTCATTAAGGAACATTTTTCATGTTCAAACCTTAACCAAAATTTGACATTAGGAGACCCGAGATCACGACGCAATGTATTGTCTCCAATTCTGGGTTTCATTGTGAGCAGTTGTGGGAGAACAATCATAACATGAGTTATACTCATCCAAATGATTTGATTCTTGTTGCATTGAGTTATTGAATTGATGATTATATTTTTTATATGTATGAGTTGCATAAAGTGGTAAATGACTGAAATTTCTGAATATGTCATGATTGCATCCTATAATCTACGTGATTGTATTATCATGTTTTTCCCCACTAAGAGAAATGCTTAGCACGATGCTTTGGTTCCATATAGGTGCAGACAAGAGAGTATGAGGATGTGGAACTATCGATACTGCAAAGGCCAAGAATCATGTTTCTTTTGTATTTTTGTATTTTGCTCTGTCTATATAATTTGAGATTATTGTGCATTATTTTTTTTATACTCTTATTTTGTACATATAGTTTGAGTGCATATAGCCATGTAAATGGCTTATTTAAATTGGATTAGGTCTTTGATATTTTATGGTTTGTTAATTAACGTGATTACATGTTTACCAAATTACCTATTTAATTCCACTACGATTGCTTACAAAGTTGCATGTGATCATCCCTATATCCTCCCAGGAGGTATAAGGGTGTTACATTGGACAAAGCTTAAAGTTTATCACTTAAAGAAGTTTTGAGGATGATATTGAAAAATTAAATGGAGACTCAAGTTTGAAGGAGAAATTTGGTTTAAAATAGTTTACTTATGTTTTGATTAATGTAAACTTTGCTTATTTTTATTTTGTTATTTTTAAGTGGCTTATAATTCATTAGTCATGGATACATACTTTAGAATATGCATATATGTGTATAATCAATAAGCTTGTATGATTTGTGTGTCTCCTTTTAATGTTTAGAATGGATGAATTAATTGATATTTTATGGCAGTAGTTAATTATGATAAATAGTTGGGTTTAAAAGAAATGTCTTGAATAAGTATTAGGTATCACTGTTTGCTTATTTGGAAATGTTTAAGTTGAAATGTTTAAGTTTTAAATGACTTTGTAGCTTATGTAGGATCATTCGGATGCATGCGTTTGGTCTTAATATATATCGAGCGAATAAGCTAGGACAGTTGACCTAATGATTGGATCGTTCAACCGAACACATGATGAAGGGTTATCGGTTGACCGAACTTGGTATATTGGTCAACCTAATGATGAGAAAATATTAAAAAAAATCGGGATAAACAGATTACACAACAGTAACAACAATTAATCTTTATAATGTTGTGTTTTAACCCATTGGACAATGGATAAAAGAACCGTTGTACAACAGATAGATGCATAAGCTTAATAGTATAAATAGAGGTTTTCTATATGAATTTGATACTTCTTTTTCAATTAGAATTTAAGATATCTCAAAAGGGCTATACGAGTGATTTATAAGTGAAGTGTTTTCTAAGGGTATGTTTAGTTGGGTTGTGAGTTTTAGTTTTTTGTTGTGGTGGTTGTATTTTTGTATTGGGTATTGTGTTTTGTTTTTCGATTTCTGTGTTGTATTAGTGTGTTTTCTTTATCGATTTTTGTATTTTAAAAAATAAGAAATGAAAATCAAAAACCAAAATAAAACTAAACAAGCCATAAATTTTTTTTTTAAGGCTATATCGTTTTATTAAGTGATTGTGGCTTTTCTAAGTGTAGTACTCTTTTTTGTTGTCTTTTTATGTGAAGGTTTTTACATATTTTTGTGCATTATTATTCTAAAGCCTCTTTTATATATAAAATAAAATTAAGTAAAGCATTTTCATTATTGTATTATTATTTCGAGAATTGAGAGGTTATTCTTAAGTTTAGAAAAAAAGAATTAAGAGAAAGGTTCTCCTTTAACCTGTGAAAAAGGATTGTATCGAACATTATATTATTGTTGAAAGTGCAATAACAACAAAATCTCAGTAATAGTGTTAAAGACTAGAGGTAAGAATCAGTGGATATCTCCGAACTAGAATAAATCCAATGTACTTCTTCCCTCTCTACTCTTTTATTTTTTGCACATTACTTTTTTAATTAGGTGAATTTGCATTATTTGTTAAGCTTTCGCATGTATTTTTTTTTTTTGTAAAAGAAAATTTAACACTAATTCACCCCCCCTCTGAGTGCCATACAAACCTAATAATTGTTATCATAGCGTAAGTCTCACACTAGATTAATTATAATGAATTAGTGAATAAAGATCATATGAGACACATGATGCATAACTTTGCCGCCTCTTATTTTAGTCTTGAAGGACAAAATATACATAAAGCACCTTATTTTGATGGAAACAATTATTTGTATTGGAAAACTAGGATGAGCCACTATTTAAGAAGTGAAAGTATAGATCTTTGACTTATTGTTTTTGAAATGACCACATTACCTTCCAAACTTATACAAAATGACCTTGTGATTAAGGAAGGTAATGAACTAAATGTTGAAGACAAGAGATTAGCTTCTTTAAATAGTAGAGTCATGCATATTTTATTTTGTGTTCTTAGCATATAAGAGTTTAATAGAATCTCAATGTGTGACACTACATGATATTTGGCATACATTAGAAATTACATATGAAAGCACAAATAAAGTGAAAAAAATAAAAATTAGCATTTTTACTCATCAATTTAAATTGTTTAAAATGAAACAAGAGGGAACATTTCTATTATGTATGTTTATTTTAACAATATTGTTAGTGTTTTAAAGGGTCTAGGTAAAACCTTTTCCAATGTTGAGCTTACTAGGAAAATTCTAAGGTCTCTACCAAAGTCTTGGAAGCCTAAGGTGACAACAATATAAGAAGCAAAGGATTGCAATGTCTTCTCACTTCAAGAGTTGGTTGGTTCACTACTTACTCACGAGACGGTGTTGAAAGACACACAAGAAGAATTTGCACCCAAAAAGAAGAACATCGCCTTTAGAGCAACAAGAAAGGATGATAGTGAGAATGAAGAATCATCCTATGGAACTGGTGAAGAAGAATCCAATGTACTGATTATAAGAGGCTTAAAAAACCTAATCCGAAGAAAAATTCCAGTTTGTAAGAAAGAAGATAAGTACTCTAATAATAAATTATCTAGCATAACTTATTTTGAATGTGGTGAAAAAAGACATTTGAGGTTGCATTTCCCACATCTTCAAGAAGAAGAAAAAGAAGAAAAGAAGGAAAGAAAGGAAAAGAATAATTACAAGAAGAAAGCACTAAAAGCGAGCTGGTCTTAGTCAAGTGAATCAGAAAAGAAGAAATAGAAAATATGTGCTTCATGGCTCACAATGAGGTAAGTGTCCCTCACCCTAATGATGAATCTGAAATAGAATACACATATGAAGAACTTTTGAAATTTATAGAAGGTTTGGCTAAGAAAAACAAAGAACTACATGAAAAAAATGAGGAATCAATGAAAATGATTGAAGAATATAGAATGGAAAATGAAAGCCTTAGAAAGGACCTAGATTTAATAACTAAGGATAACGATGAATTGTTGAATAAAAATATGGCTTTAAAGAAAGAGTTAGAGTCACTTAAAGAATCATTATCGAAATTTGCAAAAGATAAAGAAAAGTTAGAAACTATGCTAGGTGTTTAAAAGATGGGAAATGACAAACATGGCTTAGGATATAATGGAGCATCATCTAGTAAGACAGTTTTTATAAAGGGAAAGAATTTGGAAGATGGTAGTCCTGAATTTGTTCAAAATACTTCACAAAGTAAAACTCAACCAAAGCATCATGCATTCATCTATTCTAAAAAATCTAGAAGTCAAACGCATCATCAAAGAACCTTTAACCAATCAACATAAAGTTTTCAACATAGCTTTCATAATGATTATGGCATAGAAATGAATATAGAACGTTAACCCCTTTATTTTGCTTGTATTGTGAAAAATATGGAAATGTAAAATACTGTTGTTATGATCCATTAAGAAATATAAATGTGTTATCAAATGGATGTGAAAAATACTCGAACACTCATAGACTCAAGATGATATGGTACCAAAAATACGTTAAAATTATGTTTTGTAGGTACCTTTAAGATTGAAAAGAAATAAATCAGTATTGTTGAACCAAGTGAAAGATTAATAAGAATTGGAGATCTATCGGTACTTGCATAGCTAATGGTGTGAAATTAGCCACTTGATGCTCTAACCTAGAAGTAGCAAAAAAATCAAACTTATTATTAGGATAATAAGAATAAAAAATAAACTTAAAATTACAATGATAATGATCCATCGTAGCTAAAAGATCTCAAAATTAGAAAAGATTGTGAATCTAAAGCAAACAGAAGATAAGATGACCAAGAAAAATAAAAACAAAAACAAAAAAAATAGAAATAGCTAAAACACAAGTGTCAGCTCCTTGGTAATAGTGACAAAATTTTTATTGGACCAAGGTGATTCTAATCATGCGTTTTGATGATAACAAAACATTATTCCTACTAATGTTTGAGTCTTGATTTATAATTAAGATAGGTAAATGGTTGAAGTGCAAAAACATGTTTGTGGAGCTAAGGTAGAAGAGCTTAAACATTAGATGATCAAGAGCTTAGATATCAAGGATTAAAAGGATTAAAGATTAAGTGATGATCAAGAGTGAAGATCAAAAGTATGAAGACCAAAGTTAGTTAGGCTTAGGAAAGGGTTTTAATTTGTAAGTCTTCTTGATCTTGATCAATGCTTGAAAAGGACTCTCACATTTGCACAATCATATTTACATATAGGCATATAAGAGTTGAATTGTGATTTTAGTGACTAACTTGATTTTATTATGGCCTTGGTATATTAAGAATTGAATTAGGTTGAAATGTAGGCTAATTATTGATTTATTTATACAACATGAATTGTTTTCATGTGTTTGATATGTTTAAGTTAATTACATTGTTGCTTGAAGTTTTTTTCTGTATGTTTGATTTGTTTAAATGCCATTGTGTTATGAATTTTGGTTTTTGGGAGGTTTAAGAATTGATTGAAAAGATTTTAAAGTTGGATAAAATAAAAAGTTTTCATAATAAAGGCAATTCTTATGTTTTGAATTGATTTAAATGTTTTAATGATTTAAATAGCCTTGAATTATGCTTGAAAACTTGCTTGAAGTGTTGTTTAATGTTAATAATTTGTTTGGAACATTTTAGAGTTGATTTGGAGTGTTTTTTATGCTTTTCTAGGCATAAAACGGTAGGTTGTTTATCCTTAAATGGCGGGCTCCAAGGGAGCTATTTTACTCCTTTTTTGTAGCTCTATCAATGATGTTGTGTTTTATGAACAAAAACGTCGTTAATAAGCCTAGAGGGCACCGTTGATCAGTCAAACTATAACGGCTAATTTCCTATTTCAGACTATACGACTTTTTAACCTCCCAAATGGACAGTTTTTTTGCTAACGACTCCAAACATCTCCCAACTCTATATATATGATTCCTAAACATTTCTAACAAGTTTAGAACCTCGGAAAAATGACTTAGAAGATAAAATCTCTCAAATGTTCAAAGCTATCTTTGTTTTATGTATATTTTTCATTCAATCCATATTTTCGTATTTTAAATCAGTTTCTAGTGTCGCAAAACTTATGTTTTCTATTAGTTTATACCTAGACAAATCTTAGAAGAGTTTTAGTTGAATTTTTGATTAATTATTTCGTTTGCATTGAGCTTTCAAAGATCAACATACCCAAACTGCTTCTATTTTGGTTGAACTTTTCTAAACTTCTATGTTCTTCAATTTTAAGCAAGAAAAACTGTTTTTTATTGATTCAAAATTATCATACATATTTTGCTTAAGGTCTCAAAAGTGCATAGGATCTTTTACTTCAATTTTTAAGCACTCAAATCGTGTGTTTGAGTTAAATAAATATAGACTGTTCAAAATTTTCCAAACTGACGTGTTTTCTCTATAACTCCTTTATTGACTTTCAATTTTGAGTTTTAATCAGTTTTTGGAAGTACAAATTTGATGTTTTCAGTTTTCTTAAGGTCTTAAGAGTGTGGTAGTATTTTTGTTTCAATATTTAAGTGATTATATTATTTGTTTGAGCTTAATCTTTGCAGGTTGCTCAGAGCTATCTAGGTTTTAGCATTATAGCTTTGTGCTTGATTTTCATCATTCAATTGATGTGCTAAAATTGTGTTTTCTACTGAAATTTACTATTAACATATATAGTGATGTAGCAGTAGGTTTATTGCATTTAATTTACATCATTTTGGTGATTAAATTTGTGTGTTTATAGGCTGGAACGTAAATTTTGCATAGTTTGGACAGATTGCATATTTGAATGGTTAATTTGATTATATGATAGTTTAATAATGTTTTTTCAATTGAATTAAATTGTTCATGATCTATTAAAGTATTAGGGGGCTTGTAATAATTATGGTTTGCCTCTAGATTTTTTAAAATTGAATTTATTGATTGTGCATTAGAGAAACACCATAGAAGGTGTGTTTAGTGACTTAATTTAGGGGAATTATTTTTTGTTAATTATTGATAATGGTGTAGGCTACTCTTTGCCTTTAAAATAGATTTGACAGGTTACTCTTCGCCTAGGATAAACAAGATTTGGATTGTGTTAATCCATTATTGTGAATTGGACTAGTTTAAGCCTTAATTGTGCATTGAACATTGCATATTACATTTGTTGCATTTGAGCCCTTATCTTGTATTGATTTTGATCAATGGTGTCACAAGCTGCATAAGCTTGGTTTAAAACTAAAGGGAGATTAGATTAAGGGTTTTCCTTATAGGATAGAAGTTATAAATTGTGAGTATATTATAAAGGCTCATATTCGCCATAAAAAGATTGTTGTAAGGGTTACTCTTCATCCTCTTTGTAAAAAGCAAGATTGATAGGTTACTCTTGACCTAGAACAAGATTGGTATAGGTTCCTC
>JAOXYD010023077.1:0-14506 GCA_028565735.1 Pinacopodium congolense | reverse complement strand
CTGAAGATGGCCTCATCTTGAGGTTCCGCGTAACCTTTGTTGACGATCTCCCATACACCTTGTGAATCAAGAATAGCTTTCATCCTAAGAGCCCAATTCTCATAGTTAAGTTTAGTAAGTTGTGGATAGTGGAAAGACATGGAGGCTCCTTTTGTTGTCATAGTTGGCTCTGATACCACTTTATTGGAAAAAAAAAACTCGTTAGCGATTTTAGATATTTTATAACTTTTAGTGATGATTTTTCCTAATATAGATGTGTGTTTTTTTATTAGAAAAAAGTTGAAGGTACTTGATAAATTCAATATCTTAAAGATTAAAGACAAGAACTAACTTGGGAAATTAATCAAGATTGTCATGTTTGATCTTATAGGTGAGTATTATAGCAAAAATAAGGTTTTTGGATAAGAAAATGGTCCATTTTCCAAATAGAAAAGTTATGGAATAATAGCTTAGGGCTTGTTTGGTATCCTTGTGGTTTTTTATTTTGGTTTCTTATTTTTAAAAACACAGAAATCAATAAAAATAGCACAGCAATTGAAAAAGACAACATACTAATACAGCACAGAAATCCAAAAAATAACACAGAAACTAATACACATATACAAAAATAAAAACCTAAAATAAAAATGAGAAGTGATACCAAACATGCTCTTAGTTTACTATGTCAGGTAGTTTTAAATAGAATAGTGACCAAAAGGTATAATTGCACTTTAAAAGATATGATGAAGAGGATATAGAGAAGAACTAACCTTCTAAAATACCTTTAGAATAATGCTATAAAGATAGTTTTGTATATCTTGACAAGATCCTTGTCAAACTGATGCCTAAAAGACCATTTAAGCTATAGAAAAGATGGAAACCCTCTCTCGCTCATCTTCATGTTTGAGGCTGCTATACCAAGGTATGGCTATATAATCCTCCTCAAAAGAAATTACCCTCTAGATCTACTCATTGCTAATTTGTAGGATATCCATACTACTTTAAAGGTTACATATTTAATGTAGAGAGGGAGGATTAAAAATTTGGAGTCACAAGCATTTAAGTTTTTGAAATTTGATATGTTTGATGAGATTTTCCATTGTCACATTTTAAATGAAATGAGTGTTCAAAATTTAGTAGTTTCTGATCATTACAATTAAGGTCAACTATACGGTCAAGATCATCCATACAATTAAGGTTGCCTATATAGTTAGGGTCAATGGGTCCTTAACTAGTGTCATCTTAGTATATATTAGGAACTAATATAGACACATGATGAGGTTCCAATGGCATATGATCAAGTTAAATAACTTCCATTCAGGATATCCAATAGGGTAAATAGACCTACTATTTCATCTGATTAAAATTTTTATCTTAAGAATAATGATTATAGCATAGATCGTATAATTGATACATTCACTATTATAAAAGTTATTTCTAGTCCTTACATAAATTTATAGTGGAATGTAACGAGGGCTAAAATCTAGTCCATAAGACATATTCATATATAGAAACTTGTTGATTTACCTCTTAAATGTAAAATTGTTGGTTGTAAATGAGTTTGTAAGATCAAAGGACACTCATTATAAAGTTAGGCTATTTAAGGCCATACTAGTTATCAATGGTTTTACTTAAAGAGAAAGGATATATTTTAATGCCACTTTCTCTCCTGTATCTTTTTAAAATGCATTTAAAGTAATTATGGCTCTAGTAACTCATTAAAATTTGGATAAACACCAAATGGATTTTAAAACTACTTTCTTAAATAAAGACCTTTATGAAGAGGTTTATATGGTATAACTTGAAAAATTTTAGCAAGATGACACAGGTCATTTGGTTTGTAAATTAAGGAAATCATATATAAACTAAACCAAAATTCTTGTTAGTGGTAAGTTTCATGAGGTGATTTCCACATTTAGTTTTATAGAAAATAAAATTGAAAGATGCTTCTACTATAAGATTAAAGGGAGCTAGATTATATTTTTACTTTTGTATGCGAATGACATCTTACTTTCATCAAGTAATTTAAGTATGCTGCATAAAGACAACACATTAATATCCAAACATTTTAATATGAAGGATTTTAGTCAATCATTTTTTGTCTTAAGTATTCAGATTCATTGAAATAGATCTTAAAATTGATTAGGTCTCTTACAAAAGTCATATATAGAGCATATAATGCAAGGGTTTAGTATGGAGAATTATAAACCTTGCACAGCACCAATTTCTTATAGAGAGAAGTTATATTTAACATAATGTACAAATAATGAAATTGAGAAAGTAACCATCCAAAATGTCCCTTATTTTAGTGTGGTTGGTAAATTGAGGTATGTTTAGGTATGTATTAGGCTGAAAATTGCATTTGTTGTTAGATTGTTAGATAGATATTTGTCCAACCTTGCAGACCACTGGAATGCAATTAAATAAGTCTTAATATATCTTTAAGTTACTAAAGATTACATGTCGTCATATAAAAAAGTCAAGGATTTTGACCCGATTAAGTATGCAAATTTAGGTTTTCTTTTACAATAATAGCTTCTAAACTTTTAATTAATTCATTATAAATTATCTTATTAATTTCATCATCATCATTAGAATTTAAGTAAGAAAGTACCTTATTATCATTATTACAAAAATCTGTGTGAGAGGGTACCTCATTATCATTGTTTATGAAGCATGTATGATCCATTTATATATTATATATTACATAACAATTATAATATATATTATAATAATGTATATAATATATTTATTATTTATTATTTTAATCTATATCATATCATAATATAATATAATGTTATATTATATTATTAAACATAATAATTATAATATTATATTAATAATTATGCCATAATTGATCTTATACTCACTATTTCATTAAAAATATACCTAAGTGTTTAGAAAGGATCTCACACCAAAATTAATGATGAATGAATAAAGACTTCGCACTAGTATGCTAATAACCACTCGAAAGATCACTCAAAAAGTTCTCCATCATTACCATTCACTTCACACTTAATTAATGCATAATATAAACTGCAACACATTTATTACAGGTGAAAATTTGTCAACTAGTCAACAATACTGATTAGTGAATTTAGTCCCATTTTCAATTTTAATAACTTTGACAATGGTCTAAAATTGGTTTAAAATGAGAGTAAGAAACTTATGAATAATATCAGTAACATGGGTCTTACAGCGTAACAAACAAGTCCATGTGTGGATCGGCTAAAATAATCAATAATAGTCAGAAAATAGTGAGCATCACTTAATTAATCTTTTTTATATAGACCCTAAACATCCATATGAACAAGCTCAAAACAAGCTTTACTACTAATACCCCCTTTAGGAAACACAAGTCTATTTGTTTGGAAAAATGACAAACATCCTAAGGATAAACTTCCTCTTCAATATGTATATCATCAATTACATCATTGATATATTTTATTACAAGAGAAGAAGGATGTCCTAGCCTTCTATACCAGCAATTATCAATATTAGCATGAAAACAATGAGCTAGTTTCATTGAAAGTTTATCTAAATTGCTAGTATAACACTGTACAGTTTATGTCAAGAAAGAATGGTTATCTAAAACATAGAGGCTAGCAATTACTTTATCTACTACAAGAATCTGATCACTCATAAGGTCTTATAAAGTACAAAAGGTGGTAAAGAAGCAGAATTTAATAATGGTTATGAAGATAAGTTTGTTAACAAATAGTGGTTTATATTTAAAAGAGCAACATACAAAGATGAAATTAGAATAATTCTGAAACTAAGTTCAATATCTCCTGTATAATCTACAAGTCTAACAGTTTCATCAGTAAATAAACAAGGATATATTTGGCAGCATGCTTAGGTTATTTAATGAAAATCAGATCATTACACATGTGAATAGAAGCTCCAGTGTCAATTATCTAATAATCATGCCTAATTAAATCAAGAAAACTAGAACTTAATTAATGATGGATTACATTACCATCAAAGTGAACAAAGTTGATCTTATTGATGTCTTCACTGCTTGTTTTTCTTTGTCCTTTGAAAAAACGTTCAATACCCTCTTAAATTAGAGTAGCAAAGTTTGCCCGTAAGTCTGAATGTGGATTTGATATCCACCATTGATCTGCTAGATTGGAAGAGGAATTTTCTTATGATACTTTCTTCTCATTTTGACCCTTAAACCAGTCTAAATACCCATATGTATTGGAGCATGTCTCTCTCATATGTCTCTTCATTTTCTAAAAATCACAATATATCTCATCCTTATTGACATGTTTCTTCTAATTTCCTTTGCCTGCCCCTTTGTTCTGCTGCATTCTAACCATTATTGCATTTTTAGTTTCACCTCAGAAGGTAACAGTAACTTCTTTATACTTTTTAACCCTCAGAACCATGGAGTATGCCCTGTTAATAGTAGGCAGTGGTTCCATTACTATTATTTGATGCCTCACTGTGTCATACTCTTCATTTAACCCTATTAAAAATTGCATTAATTTGTCAATTGTGTCTAATTCGATCATAAGCTTTACAGCCCCATAACTACATCCAGGTATCAGCACTAAACATGATAACTCATCTCATAGATGTTTAAGCTTGGTGAAATAATTCACCATCATTGAATCTCCTTGTGAAATAGAACTAATTTCATGTTTCAATTGATACAATAAAGGTCAATTGCAAAAACCAAATCTCTCTTCAAGCTCACATCAAAGATCCTTAGCCGAAGATGAATATAAGAAAGAATCTACTATATCTTTAGAAATAGAATTTATGATCCAGGACGTTACCATTAAATCAACTTTACACTAGACATCATACTTTGGTAAAGTTTCGTTTGGCTTCGAACACTTACCGTCGATGAAGCCCAGCTTTACTTTGGCTCCTAAATCAATTTTCATTACTCTACGCCATGAAAGATAGTTACCATCGGTTAATAGAGAGGTAACCAGAATCATCCCTAGATGATTTGATCTATAGAGGTGAAATGGGTCATTGTTGCAACTAATTCGACTTTAAGTAACCCTAGCTACCGATTCGCGTGACATCAAGGTTGTAGATGGAATCATCATGATTGATCGGTCTAATTGAACTTCAACACTGCTCTGATACGATGATCGATTAATAGATATCTTCAATATACAAACCTTAGTAGGTAAAGTGAGTAGAGAAATAGAGAAGAGTCTGGAAACAATCCATGTATTATTAATTCAACTCTATACAGTTAATATAACTCAAAGTTTATATACAGTAGTTGGAATAAGTTTAGGATAAGCTACACTATATGAGAATACAAAAATACAGCTAAACCGCATCATCTAACTACTTTTAAATACTAAGTCAAAGTTAGTTAAAAAAACAAATGAACTTTATATACACGAACAAATATCGGACAACTCAACAATGAATAAATGGTAAACAAATCAATATCCAAACGAGATAAAGAGTAAGAGAAAAACATACTTTGGCCTTCCATTAGACATTGGACATTGCTTTGCCATAGCATCGAATGGTGGAGGAAAGTCCTCTAGCACGCTCTTATCAAAACTTTAAATTAAAAAAAAACATGAGAATTTAGTAGGAGAAAAGACGATATAAGTAACCCAAAGAAAAATACGAAGGAGATTCTTACCTAGTGGCAGCTATGATCAGTTTTGGAAAAGAGATAAGAGAAGGCTAGGCAAGATCTATAGTGCTATGATCCCCGGAAATGTTTACAATATTTTATGGTTTTGCATTAGAAGATCGTGGATGGAGATCCATATGAAGCACAAAGTTGGTGGAGTTGGTAAAAATGGCCTTAAGAGGTGACAAAGGGTCGTAGTAGTGACAACATGATTCGAGACATAGACAATCAGATGGCAGGAATAAAAGCTTTTAGACGTTTGCTATTTTGGCCCATCAGTTTCTAAATATTTGGATAAACTTAGGCATAGTTGAATATAATCATTTAGATAATTATTTTTAATTTGGGACAAGCATATTTTCAGTCCTTCACCTTTAACCAATTTCCTAATTTAGTCCTCCACCTTTAATTTTTCCTATTTGAGTACTCCACTTTTATGATTATTCCTAAATCAGTCTTTTTGTCAGTTAAAATTGACGAAAGGCTGATAACCAAAACAATGTTGTTTTAGTTTAATGAATTATCAACTAAAACAAAGTCGTTTCATTTATTTTCAGTCCTCCACCTCTAATAAATTTCTAATTCAATCCTTCACCTTTAATATTTCCTATTTGAGTACTCCACTTTTACGATTATACCTAAACTAGTCCTTCCGTCAATTTAAATTGACCAAGGGTTAATCTGGATAAAAAAAATAACTTCATTTGTTAGGTCACATCACCACAACCAAAACGACGTCATTTTATTTAAAAAATTCATAGTAAAACCCTAGTTTTCTTCTCCCTATAAATAAAACGAATTTAATGTGGCTCAATAAATGAAGTTATTTTGGGGAGAAGAATTAGTGATATGGCCTAATAAATGAAGTTTTTTTTCTAGATCAATCTTCCATCAATTTAAGTTGACGGAAGGACTGATTTAGGTATAATCATAAAATTGGAGTACTCAAATAGGAAATATTAAAGGTGAAGGACTGAATTATGAAATTTTTTAGGGGTGAAGTATTGAAAATAAATGGAACGACATCATTTCATTTGATAATTCATTAAACCAAAATGACGTCGCTTTGGTTATTAGCTTTCCGTTAATTTTAACTGACGAAAGGACTGATTTAGGAATAATCGTAAATGTGGAATACTTAAATAGGAAAAATTAAAGGTGGAGGACTAAATTAGGAAATTAGTTAAAGGTGGAGGATCGAAAATATGCTTGTCCCTTTTATTTTTTAATATTAATGCTAAAATTTTTAATTTTAATTGAAAATTAAAAATTTCATATGCAAATTAGCAATATAAGACATTTGTTATAATAATATTATACAATAAAAATGATGTGCTAAATTTTTATTAAAAAAATTATAGATTTAATAATAATATAATTTTAAAAAAATAATGAATCGTTAACTCTATTATGTAATATTAATGTCATTTAATAAAAAATATTACACATATTGTATTGTTTATTTCATACTATTATAATTACATTTTATATAATTTCTCTAGTTTTAATTTAATTTTATTCCTATAACAGTTAATTATGCTATAGAGCACAAATCAAGCTAAAAAGTTAAAGAAAAGTTAAGCAAAGCAACATAAGTAAAGCTAAAGATGATTATAATCAAACCTTTAACTAATCATAATTTTGTATAAACTTAGGCAAAAAGTGCATTTTTAACCCTAGGGCTTTAACTTATGCTTTACTTAAACCCTGACATTTCGAAGCGTTTAGATCAGACCCTAACGTTTTCAAAATATTCAAAAAGAATCCTAACGTTTCACAAACGTTTGAAAATAACCCTAGAGCAATAGTGACTCATGATTTCTATTAACTACCACATGGCAAGTTAGTCCATGTGTCTAATGAAGCCTAAACTTATGT
This sequence comes from Pinacopodium congolense, assembly GCA_028565735.1. Lineage (NCBI taxonomy): Eukaryota > Viridiplantae > Streptophyta > Magnoliopsida > Malpighiales > Erythroxylaceae > Pinacopodium > Pinacopodium congolense. Next base: position 7,026 of record JAOXYD010023077.1, on the reverse strand, counting down.
CGATGACAGAACAAGGTTCCTTTTCGAGCCTATCTATATATGTCAAAATGTTCGCATGTTGGAATTTTCTTATTTTTCTGATAATAACCCCTATCAGACAATTCTAAAAAGATGACTTTTTAACCAATTGTATAAAAAAAAGAGTAGTTCGTTCTCGTGAGAAAGTGTATGAATAGTCCTTAGTAACAGGAGTATTGGACCCATATTATTCCCCACTGGTGATCTACGTATCACTATGTTATTCGGGTAAGGGTTGTGTAGCCCTAAACCTAATAAGCTTTTAATAAAGATTATTACGCTTACCCTTACCCTTTAGTTTAATGAAACTAATCTTGCATGCTTTACCCATTGTCACGTGGCTTTTTTATTTTTAAAAATTTAATGTAGGGCCCACTAGTGTCACGTGGAATTGTTGGGCCCTATCTCTTCTGAGAACAGAAGAACTACGAAACAACGCCATATCAAGCACAAGTCACTTACGCTAAATGACGTCGTTTCGCGCATCTTCTTCCTTCCTCAGTAAACGTTTGCTGCTAGTCATTTTGCATCTGTCGACTTCCTCAGCAAATCTTCACTTTTCAGTCACTCACTTTGATATTTTGGTGGCATAGAAGGCCAAGCGGTGGTCACAGAAGTTGTTTTCCTAAGGTAATTTCTTCCTTCTTCCACCTTCTATCTAGGTTTTATTAGAAAATGTAGAACTATTTGTGTAGGCATTTTGTTTGTGGTGATTGTACAGAAATTGGAATTAACATGATATCGAAACCTTTAACCCTAGGGCTATCTAGGGATATGGACTTATGTTTTTATACTATCTTTTAACTTCGACAACAAAAAGGAATTTGGTATTTTGGTATCTGATTCAGAAAGCAGAGGAAAGACATTATGAATTACTTGTGCTAGTTGATGAACAACTTCATTTTGTCTACCTCGCAACTAGGATCGTTTGTTTATGATGTAAACTTTAATCATCATTGATTTATCTAAGTAAAGCACCATGTCTTCTTAGAAGGTGTGTTAGTTTATTTTTGCATGATTTTTGCCTAGATTTTTTTATGTGTTCACAATAGCTATTGATGCCATTTTTTGCTTATTTTTTTGGTTTGTAGTAATGTCATTCTATGGTTGTTTTGTATTTGTTTTCTGTTGGTGATGTGTTTGCACACATAAATTGTTTTTCCCAGAAAATGTTTGCAAAAACCAAGAGTTTTGCAGCAAGTTTTTGTCTACAAATTTTGTGATGTGTTTGCAATAAAAACTGTGATGTCTTTCTATTTTTTTGCTTGTTTTTTTGTCTGTTTGTCATTTTACCAAAAGGTTTACACCAATATCTAAAAAGTAGGATAATTTTACAAAGTGGAGTGAAGCATTGGATATCATTTTGTTTTTGTTCCCCATAACAGGGTTTTCACTTAGCATATTTAATTCCATTTTCATGGATATGCCCATGAAAGATCTCTAACAGTATTGTGTTATACTTGTGATGTGATTAATAACAAATAACTAATTTATTGTTAAAATAAGTTGGAAATGGAATCATCATCATCAACTTGTAAGTCTTTCAATATTGATGATAGTACCATGGTTTGTTTTTATGGAGTAACTGCAGTATTACAAAGTTCATGATCAGTGAAAAATCCTGGGAAGAGATTTTTTGGATGTGGCAATTATTTGATAAGTCATCTGTAAGTCAGTTGTCAAAAAATTATCATCTTATTATATATTTAATGTAAAATCAATTATTTTTGGTAGGCTAAAAATTGCAAAATTTTCAAGTAGTATGATGATGAATTTAGTGCAAAGACCATTAAAGTCATTATCAAGCAAAGGAAAGAAATAGAGCGTATGAAAAACTCTCATTTTTAATTACAAGAATCAAAAGAACATGAGGAACAATAGAAGTTTTACAGGAAAAATATTAATATGTTAGAGAAACAGCATGAGGATTAGTTGAAGTTTTACAGGGAAAATATTAGCATGTTAGAGAAAGAGCATGAGGAGCAATTGAAGTTCTACAGGAACAAGATTAAGGTGTTAGAGAAGCAACATGAGGACTAGATGAAGTTGTACAGGGCTAAGTTGAAGATTATGTCAGAGAAAGACAAAGGAGAGTTAAAGATTATGCTAATGACTATGTTGGTGTGATTCACTGCACTTTTATTGGCAATATGTTATAGCTTTGTGGCAATAAGATCGTGATGAAATGTACTATCATCTATGTGAGTGAATTGATGTTTGCAATGACAACTATAATGACTATTGTGAATTTAAGTTTATAATGACACTTACATTAATCTTTGTTTATAATGTCATTTTTGTTGTTTTCTGTAATTTAATATGTTTATTTAAATGAGAAAGCATTGGAATATGATAAATCATATATCATATATCCAAAAAAATGTGAATACATCATATCCAACAGATAATGTTAAGTTATATAATCCAAAAATGTGGATACATGTTATCTAAAAGAGCATTGGACCATACATGTGAAAAATATATATAATGGTTGATTTAAATCAACATTGCTTCCTTCATTTGCACTAGATTAGGCAAAGGCATCTTGTGATGTTTGACAACTTTTACTAACAATGCTCTTCTCCTCTTTGCATCAGCTTGTAGTTGTTGGGAAGTTATACTTAGATGGCCTTTGAATTTAAGACCTCTTGATTCAAAAGCTATCTTGAATGAATGTGGGTATGCATCATTGAACTTCCTCTTATAGGAATGCGTGAAGGTGTCAGTCTGATAAAGATAAGAAACTATTAAATAATATATAATGTAACCATCGAATTTAAGAAATATATAACAACAACATTATATGGTACTTATGGAAATACTTTGTTGACTTGATATGACAATATTTTAGGCAATAGTTACAACATTATTAACACTATGGACCAATATGGACCAAAAAATTAGTTTTTACATCAAACAGTAATGAACTTGCAAAATGAAACAAGATGAAATACCTGTAAACATGCTTCATATGGAAATTGAGGAGCTATATGATGTTTTGGTTATGTACCTAATAGAAAAGATCTTTACATTAATTAGTTTTATTGCCATAATGCCGTCGCAAATTTGAAATGAAGATCTAATAAACTTTACTTTTGATGATGAACCATCCTTAACACATTTTTTGGCATTATGGCTAGTTGTACCACATTTGCCACATCTTTGCACATGTCCTCTCTGAGACAATCTGTTGACATTGCTCACTTTCCTTAGTTCATTCTTGGATTTCCTTCTTATAATTTTAGGTCTTTCTGAAATAACTCTTTTAATTAGAAGATTTATTATTTCCCATCTAAAATTTGGCCAAAAAATAATACCTCACATTGAATTCATCACATGGTCATACATACGCACAAATCTAGACTATTTATAATAGTCATCCATAAAAGACTCCACCCTTTGCTTTGAATGGCTAATTGCCCTTATAGCATGCTTGCATGGATAACCATGCAAATCTTAGGCCTGACAACTACATGTTTACTTCCTGCCAATCTTTACAGTATGTCTAGCATCGCCTCTAGATACCTCATATGCTCCATCTCCATTCCATGTTATTCTCTATTGCATTGAGTCTTTTTGTTTTTTGATCTAATTTCTTGACAATAGCTGGAGCAATGTCTGTCTTCCGCTCATATACAAATAATATTCTATCTACATGTGTTCATATTACCATGATTTTGATTGTTTCGAGCATGCTAATAGTTAGCCTATCTCTTGCTAGTAGAATCCATCCATTGAATGTTTTACTCATGTTATTTTTGAATTGGGCACTTAGACTTAAAGGATTAATAACTTCTTGCCCATCTCTCCTTTGGATACTCTAATAAGGCTACAACACAACCAGGTTTTATCTTGTCAAGTTGCTTCAGCTGCTCATTAAAATCTTCAACAAATGTTAACCATGTATATATCCAAAATTGTCTTTGTAGGTCCTTTCCACTCCAATTCCCATTCTAATTGTGATAAATGTGCCTTGCACATATTCAATGTCAACATTTGTTAGGGTTTCTTCTACAGCTCTTATCAATCCTTATAATATTGAAATATGATACTCTTTAGCATAAACAAATGTATTCTATAAACATATGCATTGGACATTTACAATACCTTTTGCATATGAGATATGATAGTCACTCATTCTCCATCTCCCAACTTTAAATCCCTCCATCCCCATCCTTTCCAACGGCACTTAGTAATTGGCCTTAAAATTCTGTCTTTAAAAAGTAACCATCCAGGCCAAAGATAGGTTTCAAATGCCTCCATCCTCTTTTTGTTACTTTAAAGCAAATGTATATTTGTTTGAATAGCATCAAACAATTGTAATACTAAATGAATTTTGAAATTTGCAATAAAAATTTTTCCAAAAAAAAGTGTTTGCTAACTTACTTATAACAAGGCATTCTCTGGATTCCTTGAAAGTCTTAACTCTATGGTGGATCCCTGGTTGCTCAATCTCAACTTATGAACATATCCCTGAATCTTGCCATATTCATTCACAAAATCTTTAGCCATCTCCTTTTCATAGCTCTGCATAAACTATGGTTAACAAAAAGGTTCAACCTCTCCCTACATTCTTCAACCATCTTCGATGATGATATTGAAGGCTTTTCAAGGATTCTATCCTTGAAGGGTTTCATTAAGAACTTTGATGACACCACTTTAGGTTTATTCATTATATAGCAATTATGATATGGGAAATAATTCTTTATCTTTAAACATCTATCATCTTTGTCTACGTAATGGTTCATCAAGTTCTTCAATATTAGTATTACATAGAACTTCCACAATCACCCTAATTAATTTCAACTAATTGATGATCATTTGGGATATTAACTTGTAATTCCACAACCTGATGTTCAGAAACTAATCCCACATCATCAACAATATCATTGTCATTATCCTACTCATTTTCATTGTCATCATACTCATCTTTAGAAGAAACCATTCCACATGCTACCCCATTAATATTATGTTGAACCAATGCTCCCTCATCCTCTATGCTAACATCAATTCTCTCATTTTATGTTGTATTACAATTAACCATCGCAAACCTGCACATGTTGAATATAAAACAATTAATATGCATCAATATTGAATACTAGAAGTTGCATTTAGTAATGTTCATGGTTAAATTTCTAGAATCATTCTAAAAAAACCTGAAATTAATACAATCCCTCCAATCCAATTCTATTAAGTTGAGCATGTAATAAAATGTAAGCATCTTTCCTTATTTATGAATGTTGGCCAAAGAGATGGAATAATAATATACTTATTCCAAAAAAGAGATGGAATAATATGTAATACAATTCAAGAACATTTTATGTTCAATATACTTATAAAAATCAACATTAAATAATTACAAATAAACAAATAATAAAATGATGGTACTAATAGCAATAAGTTTTCAAATATAGTTTAACTTATGTAGTCCATGTTTCTAACTAAGATTATGTTTTAGTCTATGATCTGAATTGAATTAATATTACCTTATGGCATAGGTGAAAAGGCTAATGTTATGAAACACTCTTATAGTATCAGAATAGTAAAAGCTTGAATTAGGATCATAGTGTAAACCATTACTTCTGTTATAGTAATAGCTTAAATGCAATCATACTCCCACTTTGTAACCATTAAGACAACATCAATTGGAACTCACAATGGAGTGAAGATAAATAAACTTAATAATTTGTAAAAAGTTGAGTCCTAAAAATGCTATTCAACAAGCACTCAATATATTTACTTCCTTTATAAAATTAAGGAAATTTGAATTACTGAAGAAAGAGTTCAAACTAACCTTAATGATCCACTAATAAAAAAATTTAGATTTGTACAACATTTGCCAAATGGAATTCCACTAAATTTTAGGTCAATCGAGAAGACAAGGAAGGAGACATTACTTGAATAAACAACAAAAAATAACAAAAAACACTCAGAAACTTTAGAATAAAGAATGAGGACCAATAAATTTCCTAGGGACCACAAAAATTAACAACATAAAATTCTAAAGGACCACAAAAAGATAATGTTGCGTGATATATTGTTACTTCTAAAGAAGACAGTGTGGGTCACACTCTACCACCTTTGCCTTTGTCCTAATCTATCTCCCTATGTTTAAAAAATGTAAGAAAAAGTCAGGGCATTCTCATAATGTCTTGAAGATAGAGGAGCAAGAAGTCACCTCACTATTTAGCAACCATCGGATAAGGCCAGTAATTTACTTTTGTGACCACTGCTTGGCCTTTTATGCCACCGAAATAGTGGAGTGAGTGATTGAAGAGCAAAGGTTTGCTAAAGAAGACAACATATGTGAAATGACGAGCAGCAAACATCTAGTGAGGAAGGAAGAAGACGCACGAAATGACGTCGTAGGCATCTTTTATGACGTTGTTTCGTAATTCTTCTGTTCTCATAAGAGAGAGTGGCCCACAATATGACATGTGGCACTGGGGTGCCCCACATGAAAAAATTTTAAAATAAAAAGCCACGTGACAGTTTGGGGTCCATTAGACATATGAACCAACCAGAACACACCACATGGCGGTGTCATGTGGTAGTTAATAGAAACTATGAGCCACTGTTGATTTAGGTAGACCTGACCACGGTTATAAAACCACCAGTTACGGTTTATAAAAATCTATAAACCTTAACTTAATTACCAGTTTACGGTTTAGTTATGGTTTGAAAATAGCTGGTTACGGTTACAGTTATAGTTTGAAAACAGCCAATTACGGTTTAACCGCCGGTTTACTCATAATAAGAATCACTGTTTTATAACTTTTATTATTCGTAATTTTATTTTCAAACTTAAAAATTTTAAATTTTAAATTTTAAAAAATGTCAAATATAATAAGTTGGATATAAATTATAAAAATATAAAATTAAATGAATTAAAATATATGACAACTAATCAACTATATATAAATTATAAGGAAAAATTAAATAAAATAATGGGCTTGAACTTAATTTTAAAAATTAAGTTGCCTACGTATCCTCAACACTCAAGTGAAG
>JAOXYD010023067.1:0-14507 GCA_028565735.1 Pinacopodium congolense | reverse complement strand
TGCTTTGCACCTTCCGGTAACTTAACTAATTCCCAGACTTTATTATCATCTATTGATTTTAACTCTTCTTTCATAGTGCCACTTGCCTTCCCTGCCCATCCATCTGGACCGTTGGGCTTAGCACTGCAGGAGCTCGTTGCTGCTGCCAACCCATCTGTGCCATGGACAACCCCTCCACCCCCAATCTTGCAAGTAGACCAGCAGCCCAGATATGCCCCAAGCCCTTCAGTAACCAAGATGCAGGCTTCAAAAATAGTAGCAGACCTAAGGAGAAAAAAAAGAAATGAAGCGGATTGAAGGGATTAACAAAGAAAAGCGGCACAAAAAACAAGAGGAGAGACAACCCTACAAAAAATTAATTCAAGATTTTTCAGACAACAAACGGAGTAGCCAGGCTAGAGACGAGCTACAGCTGCGCACAAAAATGAAAAAAAGAGGCAGCTCTGGTGGAGAAGCCAACTTCAAGCCACACACAAGTTTCAAACTTCAAGAGTTTATCAAGTTCTATATTTTATTTTTTAGATTTATTTTAATTTCATTATACTTTTATTTTATTATTTTTTACATTTTCAAGAATATAGACTTGATTGAATTTATTATTGTGTGTGGCTAAAATATTTTTAGGATTTGTTGTTTGAATTATTTGGGACTCTTTGGATATTAATTTAATTTTAGGAATATTTGTGATGTTTATTGAGCGTAATCCCTACAAAAAATATATAGAGTGAGTTGGGTAATTTGTGTTAGATGTATAACGAGAGTTGACATTTAATAGGCCTATAGACAACAATAATATTAATTTATTAGGAAGAGATTTCAATAAATTGATAGGTTGTTTATAGGATAGCTTCATATCTAGTTAAATGTTTAGGAAAGGCTTTACATGTCGAGAGATCCCAAAGTTAATAATAGATTATTTAATTATTGACATTTAGTTGCACCTTGAGTAAGGGTACCTAAAATACAAGGAAATCTTGGGCCACATATAAATTAGATCAATTAACCAAAGGGGAACAAATAAGGATAACAACAAGTCTTATTATGGAATCTTGATTTTTCTCCAAATTTTAGTTTGCAGTGTTTGCGATTGGTTGTGCTACTCGCTCTTGCTTCCAAATTTGTTTGCCTCTCATTTATTTCTTTTTATTTAATTTGTTTAAATAATTTTCTTGATCAAAGTGCAAACCAAATTAATAGGTTGTCTAGATACAATCCTTGTGGGATTTATATTAGTTCTTTACTAAAAATACGACCTGTATACTTGCGATTTTGAGTGTAAAACTAGTTGTTTGTTTTGCGACGAACAATACTAAATAAAAGAAAATAAACAAACAAATCAAATAAATGAAGTAAAAAAGAAAAAAAGTACACGAAGAAAAATAACAACAAAATAATTACAGAAAAATTTAGAAAAATTATGAAAAAATATTTTACAATTATTTAGGAAAAATCTAGAAAATTTGATTAAAAATATGAAAATTGCCTAAATTAGACTAGCTTGGTTTAAACACTTCAAAAAATAATTTTTAATTGCTTCTGAAAAATTTAAAAAAATTACCTAATGTGTAAATTAGTAAAGGATTAGATGATTGATGATTTAACTGAGCTTTAAAACACATTTGAAATCTGATTAAAGTCCTTCACAAAATCAAAATAAAGTTATGGTTAAGACTTTGTTTTTTCTCCATTTAATCTGTCTAAAGTTTGGTTATGCTTTAAAATCAAGTAAATGGGCTTTAAGTTCAAAAAGGTGAGTTTTGGAAATTAATCTCATAACTCTATCTTTTACAAAAAAAAATCCATATTTGGTGATGCAAGGATTAATTCATAGTGCTTATTGATTTTTCTAAAAATTTAAGATGATTTCTTAAGCTTAAGCTATCTTAAACACTAATCTTAAGTGGCTAGCTTAAAATTGGTTCTTTAAAACATTCAATAAGCAAAATACAGAAATTTTAACATGCCTCAAAACTCTTTCAAATCATCAAAACATCAATCCATAGCAACAGAAACGATTAACCACACATTTGCATCAAAGCATATAAGATACGCAATTTATACAACATACTTTAATATATCTTAAATTAAGAGCTTAAATATAAAGTTTATATATTACAACAAATCCAATAAAGACTTTTGGAAGTTTTTTGAACTCTCAACTTGATTTTGGACTCCATCTAAGCTCTAATTCATCAAGATATTACAGAAAAATCAAGAACATTTAAAGATATAAGCGTAAAAATCAAATCCTTGATTAATCCGAAAAATATAACAAAATAAGATATAATCTGAGTTAAAAATACCCCTTGAATGATTCTTAGACTCAGATATGAGTCTTAATAACAAGCTCCAATTATTAGAAACTCATAAACAATACACAAATTTGAAGAACTAAGTGTTTGAAGTTTAGAACCAAAGAAAAAGCTAAGAATGAGAGAAGAAGAACTCTCTCTATATGACATATTCAATCTCCTCAATCTCTCCATGTTTATTGTATGTTTTTAAATGTTTTTAGGATCTGGAGAGCTCGCCACATGTGCTAGCAGATACTAGCATTAATTAAAAACATTCCAAGAGTTGAAATCTAGAAGATTTGGTGTTGAAATTATTGACTATGTGATCAATGGCGTCTTGCTTCCATACAACGACACCCTGAGAGGATGCCGTTGACACTCAACTACAACACTTGTTAACAGCCCCTTATTTTTCCATTAATGTGATCTTACTAGGGGGCCCTTAATGGTCATAAAGAAGAGGAATTCTTCATGTTTTTGCTCCAATCTTCATCATTAAGCTCCATCCTACAAATTAAACATAATAATACATAAAGTTAACAATTAAGCACTGAATTAGAGGTCATAATTCAATAAATTAACCCTTAAAAATCAATCAGTTTGATCCCTTACACTAGTCCTTAGCCATTTAATCAGTTAGTAATCCTTAAGCAATTTGAAGTTCAATTGCAAAGTTGGAAGCTTTTTAGGTGTTTATAGATTAATTAATCCATTTTTAAATCCAAGCCTTGAGTTTCCCTTAGATTATTGTAATCCAATTGCCCTAGTAGTCATACAATTAGTTCTCTGTGGGTTCGACATTCTTTAGTCTCAATGTACTCCACTTTATTAGTTGTGACCAGTACATTACCATGAAGTTGATTTAGTATTAAATTTGATTTACATGTCAATTGATTTATTAATTTAAGCTAAATTAGTTTTACCAGATCAACCCAACAACAAGCTAATAATTTCAAGATCAAGCTAGCATTTTTGAACATGTTGTAGATGAATGTGCAATTCTATGGCTTGGACAATCAAGATTCGAATGCTCATTTGGCCATTTTCTTATAAATATGTGACATTAGAACCAATCATGGCAACTATACTACTTTTTAAAACTCCTAGGATAGCTGTGGTATAACCTCTACTATTTCTTGTCAAAGCTAAAGCTTCTCTACCAGTAGTAATAGAGAATGATAGATCTGTAGAAATCTAATCATCGTGAAAAGTGTCCTTACTCTTAATATAGCCATCTCCCTCATCAAGTACTCTCAATAATGCAAAAATAGAACTACAAGTGATAAGTATAGGAGCACCTTAAACCGAAGACCGAATCTCAATCGTCTCGGACTCGATCTTATCCTCGATGTTCATATAGAACTTGCAATCCAAAGTAGGGTAAAAAGGCCTAGAAAAGGACCCAATTGGCTTCCATCGTATTCTCCTGAATGTGATTGAGAGGTCGAATTAAGCCTCCAGATCTGGATGGATTGGCTGCTCAATAATGAAGTTATTTGTGCAGCGCGATTGATACTAATTAAAGTTCTCACAACAGGTAAACTTTGATGGATCATATGCCAATATCTTTCTTGGTGGTGCAATTAGACAAGCAACTGTTCAATAAACATGCACAAAAGAGCCGAAAAATATTAGAGAAAATCAGAAAATTTTCCAAAAAAGGTTAACGGAATATTCGCTTTGGACTAAAAAATTCTTGATTTTTTTACGACGTTAATATTGAAAAAAAAAAGGTATAATTTGAAAGCTCATTAAATTATGAACATAATGATACTAAAATACAATCAAATAGAGGTCTATATCAAGAGAAAAGTTTAAAAAAATCTACGTTAAAGGATGAATAGGGATCTGACAATTCATATTAGATTTTGAAAAATATATTGATTTTGATAAGGATTTGATGCTAGATTCTTGTAGAGGATTGAAAATGTGACAAATGGATACCAAGAACACTCAATTTTGCTGAGAAATAAGAAATATATGAGGGATTGAAGGTAAAAGAAGATTTTGGAAGTTTTCGTAAGAGGAGAAGGTTAAAGATGATAAACAGTGAAACTCTGTCATATTTATCACAGAATCACCCTTCAATAGCATGCTGTTCATCCTTCAACGGTACCATTGAAGGATGATCAACCCTTCATTAATGCTTTAAAATTGAAGGATCAACAATGGCCTATTCATCCATCAACAATGTGCTCTAAGACCATCGTTGATGGTTTGCCCACTCCTTAAAAAGTCCAAATTTAATCCAATTTCACCTCAAAATCCATCCAATCTCAAGTCCCAACAACATGGACTAGATTAACACTCCTAAATCCAAATTAAATATACCAAACTAAGGATAAACCAAGGAAAACATACTTAACTTACTTCAAACACTGTAAAAAGGGTTTCCACACATTAAATTAAGATCCTACCACACAACGTAAAATAAAATCACACACAATTACCTACCTAACAAGGATAATTACTGGTTCAATAAGGATTAAATAGTGAAAGAGTCTCAAAAGACTCCTCAACTGAACTAGGAACATAAACTTTCACTCTTTGGCCATTAACTTTAAAATTTGAGTGACCATTGGTAACTTTAATAATTAGAAATGAATAAACCTTAATCACTTCATAAGGGCCAGTTTATCTTGACCTCAATTTTCCTAGAAACAACTTTATCCTTGAATTGTACACTAAGACCTTATGACCAACCTTTAATTATCTCTGAATGACATGCTTATCACAATTCTTGACTCGTTACTTATATAATTTAAAGTTATCATAAGTTTCTAAGAGAAACTCATTGAACTTATTCAATTGCAAAAGTCTTTCTTCTCTAACCTCTTTGAGTCAAAACTCAAAAAATGAATGGCCCAATAGGCATGTTGTTATAAATCAAATGACAAATGACAAGCCTTACCATACACCAACTTGTAAGGAGACATTCCAATGGGCATTTTATATGCAGTTTGATATGCCTACAATGCATCATCCAACTTTATTGATCAATATTTTCTCGAAGAGTTAATGATCTTTTTCAAGATTTAATTGATTTTTTCATTGGATATTTCAACTTAGCTGCTAGTCTGAGGGTGGCAAGGTATGGCAATCTTATGAGTAACACTATACTTCAAAAGGAGGGAAACAAATTGGTATTTGAAAAAATGTGTACCCTCATCACTAATAATGACTTTAGATGTCCTAAATCTAGTGAAAATGTTCTTCTTCATAAAGCAAACTTCACCTTTTGCATCATTTTATGGAAGAGAAACTACTTTAACCTATTTACTGTCATAATTAATGGCCTCTAAGATGTATTAGTTCAAGTATAATGATGGGAATGGTCCCATGAAATAAATACCCCACATATCAAAGATTTCACACACCAAAATATGGTTTAATGGCATCTTGTGTCTCCTAGAAATGTTTTCAACCCTTTGACAATTATCACAAGACTTCACATAATGAAATGTGTCCTGAAACAATGTCATTTAATAGAAACCACATTCCAACACCTTATGTGCAGTCCTAGTAAAGCAAAAGTGTCATCTAGCCTCCTTTGAATGGCAATGACTTAGCATTGAAGGTAGTTCTTCAACAGGAACACATCTTCGAATTATTCCATCTACATATATCTTGTAAAGAAAAGGATCATACAAAAGATATCATTTAACCTTAGAAAAGAACTTCTTTTTCTTTTGGTATGAGAAGTCAAGAGGTATGACAATAGCAACTAAATAATTCACTATGTCCGCGAACCAAGGTAAGATAAGCATGGCTAGTAAGAGTTCTTCAGGAAACACCTCCTTTATGTCTTGCTCTTCTTCATTTTCCTTTACAATCTCATCTAAGCGAGATAAATGATCCGCTACAAAATTTTATTTACCTTTCTTATCTCTAATTTCGATGTCAAACTCTTGTAAAATGATAACCCATCGAATCCGTTGTGGCTTAGCATCTGGTTTTTCATTAGGTACTTTAGTGCAAAATGGTCTATATAGACTATCACCTTTGAAAGAATCAAATAGGATCAAAACTTGTCAATTACAAACACCACTACTAGCATCTCCTTCTCTATAGTGATGTAATTCCTTTGAGCATCATTCAAAGTGTGACTTGCATAATAGATTTGGTGAAACAATTTTCTATGTCTTTGCCTAAGTGCCGCACTAACTGCAAATTAACTTGCATTAGACATCAAATTAAAAGGAAGAGATCAATTAGGTGATACCAAAATCGGTGCACTAGTGAACTTCTCCTTTAATATCTGAAAAGAACGCATGCACTTATTAGCAAAGTTAAAGATTGTGTCCTTGGTTAAAAGTTTAGTAAGGGGATTTGCTATCTTAGAAAAACCCTTGATAAAGCACCTATAGAATCCAACATGTTCAAGAACACTCCTTATTGCTCCAACTGAATTTGGCGATTGAAGTTGAGAAATTACTTATATTCTTTCTGGATATACTTCAATTCCCTTACTTGAAATTTTATAACCTAAAATTATGCACTCTTGCACCATAAAATGACATTTTTCCCAATTCAGGACTTAATTGATTTCTTCACATCTTCTTAACACTTTCTCAAAATTCTCTAAGCATGCATCGAAGGATGTACTAAATAAAAAAACATCATCCGTGAACAATTCAATGCAAGATTCAATCATATCTGAAACAATTATTATTATACAATGCTGAAAAGTGGCAGGGGCAGTACATAAATGAAAATGTATGTGTCTATATGCAAAGGTGCCATGCAGATATGTAAAAGTTGTCTTTTCCTAGTTCTCAGGGGCAACAGGAATTTACAAATATCCACTGTATCCATCAAAGACATAATGAAAACTATATCCAGCTAACCCTTCAATGACTTGATCGATGAAGGGTAAAGAAAAGTGATCCTTTCTTGTGGCATCATTCAATTTGTGATAGTTAATGCACATCCGTAAACTAGTGACTTTCCTTGTGACAATGATCTCATCTTTTTCATTCTTCATAACAGTAGATCCTCCTTTATTTAGTACTACCTGAACTGAGCTAAACCATGTAGAATTAGGTATTCGAAAGATAATTCCAGCATCTAGGAGCTTAACTACTTCATTTTTCACCATTTCATTTATATTCAGATTTAACCTATGCTGTAGTTAGGACCAAAGCTTTACTTTCTTCTTCCATGAATATTCTATGTGTGCAAATTGAAGGACTTAGACCTTTTGTGTTAGATAGGGTCTAACCTATAGTAGTTTGATGCTCTCAAAGAACTTTCAACAGTTTCTCCTCCATCGTATTACTTAATGATGATGATATGATCAAAGGTAATTGAGATGGAGGTCGCAAAAATGCATATTTCAAATTTGAGGGGAGAAGTTTTAACTCCAGAGCTGGTGGCTCTTCAGTAGAGGGCTTTGGAAGGGACTTAGATGGTCGATCTAGAGGCTCAAACCTTCTATATTGAATCCAGCAAGAAGTCTCGTTTCCCATTTCTAATTTCTTTATAACTTCTTTAACTTCCTCTTCCTCTTCTTCCAAAGAACTTGAATGGATTAAAGCCTTCTACATTGGATCTAAACAAAGATACTTGAATGGATCAATTGGAGTAGAATGAACTCCGACAAAGTTACCTGATTCAGGGTAGAGGGATGCTTCATTTCGAAAAAAACATTAAACTCAATATCTTCATCTTGAAGTCTAAAAATGAACTTCCCTCTATGTACATCAATCAATGCCCTAGTAGTAGCCATAAATGGTCTTCCTAAAATGATTGACACTATACTATCCTCCTTTATATCCAAGACTACAAGAAATACAAATTTGTCAACCTTAACTAGGACATTGTCAATGATCCTTCTAGAATAGGTCACTAATCTATCTGCTAATTGCAATGAGATTGTTATTGGTTTGGTTCTTTTAATCCCAGCTTCTTGAAAATAGATAAGGGAATTAGATTAATACTCACTCTAGGATCCATCAAAGCCCTCTTAATTTGTAAGCTACCAATTGTACAACTACCATGGTCCTTAAGCTTTGGAGGTAACTTCTTTAAAAGGATAGCAAAACACTCTTCATTTAGCTTTACAGTATCATGTTCTTCTAACCTTCTTTTGTTAGAAAATATTTATTTAAGAAATTTTGCAAACAAAGGAATTTAAGCAATTGCCTCAATACAGGGAATAATGATATGTAACTTTTTAAAAATCTCCAAAAATTTTCTAAATTATTTATTAAAGTGGGTATTCTTCAACCTATGAGGGTATGGTATCCTAGGCTTGTATGGTTGCACATTTGGATCAACAGACATCCTAGGTGGCTTCTCTGAGCTTATACCATCATCTTCGTTTTCTTATTTCTTTTCTTCCTCTTTAGCTTTCTCTCTTCTGTCATGTCTTCTTTTGATTCTATCTTCTTTTTTCCACTTCATCTCTTCTTTTAATAACTCTCTCTCTTCTGTCATGTCTCCTTTTGTTCTTTACTCTCTACCATCATTTGCTTTCCTTTCTCTTCAATCTTCTTCCTTTCATTCTCAACCTTTTTTCTATTTCTTAAGATAATTGTCTTAGCATGCTCTTTTGAATTGGCTTCAGTGCTACTTGGAAGCTTACTAAGTAGCCTTTCCTATAAGAGTTACGCAATTTGTCCAACTTTAGTCTCCATATTCTTAACTGATGCCTCACGATTCTGCATTCTAGACTCATTAGATTGGATATTTCAAAACTATTTATTCAAAACTAGGCAAATCTCTTTGAGGTTGATTAGCTCTAAAGGCAAGATGAGGTGCTCTTTGAGCATTGGCTTGAATTTATTGTGATGGTTGTAGGCAGTTTTGGCTATTTCTCAATGAAAAGTTAAGATAGTTCCTCCAACCAGGATTATAAGTGTTTGAAAAAGGGTTTCCTTTTTTCCTATTGAAATTTACAACAAATTGGGCTTGTTCTGATTCATGGACAAAAGGAATACCTTCTTGATACTCTAATAATGTATCGAGGTACTACCATAACTTTCACATTCAACTTTATGAGAACTATTACCAACTCCACTTATTAGACTATCCATCTTCTTGTTTAGTACTTCCATTTGAGCTTCAAGAGCTACCATGTCATTAATTGCATGAATACCATATGGCTTCCTTGGATAGTGCTTAAAATTGTACTGAAAACTATTTTTAGCCATTTCATCAATGATATTATAGGCTTCAGTCTCAATCTTGCCCATTAGATTGCCTCCAGCTACAACATTAATGGTGCTATGAGTCGAAGGTGTCAATCTAGTATAAAAGATATCGACTTTCTTCTATATGTTAAATCCATGACTTGGACACTTTGTAAGCAACTCCATAAACCATTCCCATGCCTCGTATAGAATTTTATTTTCATACTGCATGAACAAACTGATCTCAGTCATCATTTTTTTCCATCTTTCCAGGTGGGAATAAATTTAGCAAGGAGAAATTTCATTAATTTATCCCATATAGTAATAGTTACATATTGAAGTGTTAACAACCAAGCTTTCGCCTTATCTCTAATAGAAAAAAGGAAAAGCCTAAGTCTAATTACATCATCAGAGACCCCATTTCTTTGTGAAAAGATTAAAAGTGTTAAGAAAGTTTTGTAAATGTTCATTGGGATTTTCTAAAGCTGAACCTCCAAATTGTGAGGACCTAACCATTAAGATGATACTATGTGGAATTTCAAAGTTATTAACTTTAAATCTAGGCAGCACAATGTTAGCCATAGGTCTAACTCAGTTCCCTAAAGCTATGTTCATCATAGTTGGTTTTTCTATTTTTTACTTAAGGTCCTAAAACTACATGTTCCTCAAGGTCCATCTTTACAGTTTCTGATTTGGTGTCACTCGATGTTCTTACTTCTAAAGGATTGGATGTGGCAGCGCGAGCTTCTTTTTTTTTTCTTCCTCAACGTGTGCTTAAGTCTTGCATTGAAGTCTATTACCTTAGGATTATGTCCCTTAGTATGCATAAAAAATTAAATAGAAAACTAAATTAAAGCAAATTAACCAATAATACAAGTAAAAAGATTGAAGAGAAAGAAAAGCAATTGATGATGGAGAGGAAAGAAGAAGAGAAAAAAAAGAAGACATGATAGACGAGAGTGACCTATTGAAAGAAGAGAGGAAGTGGAAAAAGAAGATATAATAGAAAGAAGATATGACAGAAGAGAGAGAGCTAAAGAAGAAAAGAAGAAAGAAAAAGAAGATGGGGGTGAGAGTTCAGAGAAGCCACTTAGGTTATTTGTTGATCCAAACGTACAGCCATATAAGCCTAGGATACCATACCCTCATAGGTTGAAGAATACGCACCTTGATAAGAAAATTGTGAAATATTTATAAATGTTTAAGAAAATTCATATCACTAAACTATTTGATGAGGTAATTGCTTAAATGCCTTCATATGCAAAATTTTTAAAGGAAATCCTGTCCAAGAAGAGAAGATTGGAGGAATATGAAACCATGAAGCTCAATAAAGAGTGTTTTATTATCCTGTTAAAGAAGCTACCTCTAAATCTTAAGGACCCTAATAGTTTCACCATTCCTTGTACAATTTATAGCTTACAATTTGATAGGACTTTGATTGATCTTAAAGTAAGCATTAATCTAATGCCCTTATCTATTTTCAAGAATTTAGGATTAGAAGAACCTAAACCAATATCAGCCTTATTGCAATTAGATGATCGATCTGTAACCTATCTAAGAGGAATCATTAGGATATTTTGGTAAAAGTTGATAAATTTTGTACAGATAAATGTTTATAGAAGAAAGCTCATTCTCAAAGTTTAAGGTGAAGAGATTTAGTTTAATGTTTTTAGAGCGATGAAGCATCTCTCAACTCTGGATTCATGTAACTTCATTAGCATACATTGCACTCCAATTAAGCCATTCGAGTATTTTTGCTTATATTCATTACTGAAGGCTTTGATTCATTCAATTTCTTTACAAGTAGAGGAAGAGGAAATCAAAGAAGCATTGGAAGAATTAGAATTTAGAAAGGAAACCTCCAATTAGATTCAATCTAGAAGGTTTGGACCTTTAGATTGGCCAATTTGATCCCTTCCAAGGCCATCAATTGAGCAGCCTCCAACTCTTGTGTTAAAGCCTCTTCCCTCGTATATGAAATATTCCTTTTTGCAACCTCCATCACAATTACCTATGCTCATATCATGGTCATTAACTGATATGATGGAGCAAAGATTTTTTAGAGTGCTTAAAGAGCATCAAAATGCTATAGGCTAGACCCTACATGTACTCACATAATATTTATGGAAGAATGAAGTAAACCTTTGCTCCAACCGTAACATAGGCTTAATCTGAATATAAAGGAAGTTGTAAAGGATGAAGTAGTTAAGCTTATGGATGTTAGTATTATCTTTGCAATATCTAATTCTATAGGGGTTAGTCCAATTTAGGTAGTACCAAATAAGGGAGGAACTACTGTCATAAAGAATGACCAAGGTGAATTTATTGCCACAAGGAAAGTAACTAGTTGGCGTATGTGCATTGACAATTGTAAGTTGAATGACGTCACATGAAAGGATCACTTTCCTTTACCCTTCATAGATTAATTCATTGAAAGATTTCTTGAGCATATTTTTCATTGTATTTTAGACCGATATAGTGGATACTTGCATATTCCTATTGCCATTGAGAACCAGGAAAAGATGACATTCACTTGTCCTTATGGCATCTATGCATATAGATGGATGCCTTTGGTTCGTGTAACACCCTTTCCACTTTTCAACGTTATATGATAGAAATTTTTTAAGAGATGATTGAAACTTACATCGAAGTGTTTATTGATGAATTTTCAGTATTTGGTACATTGTTCAATGCATGCTTGGAAATTTTTGATAAAGTTTTGAAAAGATGTGAAGAGACGTGTTGTTTGGGGGACCCCCATTTTTTTGATGATGAAATTTGTGATTAAATGAAGAACATAAAAAACTAGAGAGTTTTGATGTATGAGTAAACTAATGTACACAAATGATAATCTAATCATCCAAAAATTTGAAACTATGATTATTTCGACTCCTAAGAACTCACACAAACATAAAACAATAATAACAAACACTAAGAAATGGGTTAAGTAAGTTGAAATTGGAATCAAAGTTGAACCAATGAAAACAAAAGCTATCTTAAAGTATTTGAATGTTCACACTCAAAGATAACATAAACAAGCTTCTAAAAATAGAAACCAAGGTTAAACACAATCTAGACTTAAGTAAGTAGAAAACAATAATTACACAATTTTAGAAACACATTTAATCTGCTCAAATTGAGATTAAATCTATAATAGTCTCAATAGAGACAGTTTTGAGAAAAGTATGTGTTTTAGCTTTAATCTGATGATATGGTCCTTAAAAAATGTAAAAGATAGATCAAACCAACACTTAAACACTCAAGTAAGATATTAAAAATAATTTCTCACTTCCATAAATACAATAAAGATATAAACAACTAATTGAAAGTATAAACAGTGAAAGTGTGGATAACTTGAGGTTTTTGAGAGATTCAAGAGTTTTGATCTATTTTCAAAGTGTCTAGTGAGTATTATGGTGCTTGGAGGGAGTATTTATAGTGTTTGAAGGCTGAAAGAGGGTTTAGAAGAGTAAAATAGCTGTTAGAATGAAGCATAGAGACAAAACACTAAAAGAGGAAAATAGTCGATAAAGTTAGGGACTACAACAGCACCCCTCGGAGCCTTCAATGACGTCGTTGAAGGATGAGTAGCCCACCATGGAACACATTGGAAACAATAGTAAAATGGTGATACATATACAGCATCGTTTAACTCTTACTAGCCCACTATTTAATGTCTAGAAAACAAAAAATATACTCCAAATCTTTCCAAAAAATTTCCTAACATTAAAAAATACTTCAAACAAGTTTTAAAATTAAGAAAATATGAAACTTTGACATTTCAAATGCAATGCATGATTAAAATTGAGCCCTCAAATCAATTAAATATTAAGTAAAACTTACAAATATATTTAAAACAACCTATCTAAGGTCTTAAAGCTTCCAAATCCTTGATCTTCTATTATCATCAAATTTAGGCTTCAAACTCCAAGCTTTCTATATTAAATTTTCTTTGAAATATACTTATCTTTAAATTGCACATCATAAACTTAAATTATTAGTAATCAAACATGTATTGTTATCATCAAAACCAAAATTGGAACCTCCATTAGTTTAACAATCTCCCCCTTTTAATGATGACAAAATATGTTATATTATAGAAATAACAAACTACCTTCCAAACATCAAAACCATAGTATAAAATAACCAAACTTCTCATATCTTAAAGAAAAGATCAATTTTAACCAAGGCTCCACCTTAGTCCAAACATTTAGGCAATTTGAGCTTCCAATAAATGTATGTACTAACATATAACATATGTAGGAGCAAGTGGTCATTAAAGAGACACACATAGGCATATACCCTTAATGATTAACTCCACTTTAATGATAGGCACAAACATAAAATAAATACAACAAATATCACACATATTTCTCCACCTTTTTTATATCATCAAAAAGATTGAGAAACACGCATAAAAATACAAATCAAGGAGTAAAACACTCATAAAAGGAAAATTAAGAGAGAAAAGCATGCATAAATTCAAACTAAAGAGAAAAGCATGTATAAACACATAAAAATATAGAAATCAAAGAGATGCACCATCAATCATACCTAATTCTATTCTAATCATGCAAAACCTATCTACATTCATTTATTTAGTAAAGATATCAGTCAACTGACGATGTGTATCCATAAAATCCAATTCAATATCACCATTATACATATGATCTCTTATAAAATAATGTCTTATCTCAATATGCTTAGTTCTTGAAATTTGAATTAGATTCTTAGTTAGGCAAATGGCGCTAGTGTTATTACACCTAATAGAAATCTTTGTTATTTCCATGTCATAATCTCTATGTTATTACCTAATTCAAAGAACTTGTGCACAATAACTATCGACCGCTACATATTCTGCTTCGATAGTAGATAAAAAAACTGAATTTTATTTTTTACTAAACCATGAAACCAATGCATGACCAAGAAATTAACAAATTCTCGGAAGTACTCTTTCTATCTAATAAACTACCGGCTTAATCTGCATCTGAAAAACCAATTAATTTAATAAATGCACTTTTAAGATACAATAAACCTAAAGATGATGAATCAACTAAATATATCAAAATTATCTTAACTA
>JAOXYD010023037.1:0-14510 GCA_028565735.1 Pinacopodium congolense | reverse complement strand
GTGTTTAAGCCAAAGTAGTCAAGTTTAAGTCATTTTCTAATTTTTAATCAATTTCTCTAGATTTTTCCTAAATAATTGTAATCCTATCAACCTAGTAATTAAGCAACTTTATCTTCGTAGGTTTGACACTCAGAGTCTGAAATATTACTCCACTTTATTACTTTTGTGACAGGTGCACTTGCCTTAAAAATCCATTGGTTTTCAAAGTAAAATAATTTCAAAATCACCCGTAATTTTAAAGTCACCTAACCAACGCAATAGCTTCCTTATTCTCCAAATAACTTTGATTTGGAAAGCCTTCTTATGCTTCAAATGGCTGGCCAAAACTCTCCTTAATAGCTTTGAACTTCGGTTCTTGAATGAACATTTTTAGCTCCTTTTATAATGTGTTTTGCTCCTTTTTCTCCAAAGATTTTAACGCTTTCCTTTATAAACACTTATGCTCTAATTTACTTCAAAATCTTCATGATTTAATCTAAATTTTGTATTCCATCATTGAATCGACATTAAAATCAATAGGAACACAAAATGAGCAATTTAACACAAAAATAGGAATGAATTTAAATGAAACAATATATACAAATATAACAAAATTCATTCCTATCAAGGGGTCTCTTTAGTTGTTGGCTTTAACCCCTTTTCACTCCTTAGCATTATTAAACTTACATTTTCATTCAAATTCACCACAGTTTGAAATGGAAATCTGTTAGAATTCTACACTTCTAACCTACTAATTATAATTGTTGATGTTGTGTATGTAATAACAAAGAGCTAGGATATTGATTGGCATGAAATTTCTTTCTTGAATTTCACTTCATTATTATTGGAAATCTTCTTATCTCCTTCAATCCCCACTTTAATCTTTAGTTAGTCCTTTTAAATGGCTTCAATCTTGTCCTAAAATGGCTTTTGATTAAGTTCCCCCCTTTAGCTCGCAGCTAGATACTTTTTAGGTTTAAAAATAGATGAAAAATCCTAACCACAAGTTTAAATATATGAAGTTATTCGTTCCCATGGCCTAAGTTACGACCATGACTTAGGTAGTAGAACCTACTCAACAACATTTTTCTTCATAAAGTTTATAGAAAAAGTCAAGACTATGACTTAAGTCGTGAAAGACACTTTCCATTAATAATTTTCTTCTTTCTTCTACCCTTAATTGCAATGAATTGACTAAACTCTTTGTTGAACAAAAGGAGGTTCTACTGTGTTTTAATGATGACAAAAAAAATTTATTACTAATATTTGTTTTAAGTGTGTTGAAAGATGGGCATATGGACAAAGTATAATTGAATTCACTTAAGGAGTCTTGGGGCTTAATTAGAGTTTTTCAAGATTATATATGAAGACTCAAGTTGTCAAAGAAGCGAATTAGTTTTGATATAGGTTTACTTATGTAATTTTTATTATAAGTTTTGTTTAGTTAGTTTTTGGTTATTTAAGAGGCTCATTCATGCTTATTTATGTACATAACTTAGAAAATGCATATAGGTGCATAATTAAGAGGAATTATGTGCTTGTATATGAAAACTTATCTTGATGTATGAATTTTTTAAATAAAAATGTTTGAATTAATAAGGTTGGTTAAATTGTGTGAATTGAAAATTGATGAAGTAAGTGATAATATAATAGATGGAAGTTTTAGTTTAAATAAATTTGGTGAACTTATATGTTTTTAGTTGCGTTGAGTTTGTATAATTGTATAAAATACAATGGATATGGATTAATATGTGTTAAAATATGTTTGATTAGGTTTAAAATTGAATTGGGTTAAGTTTGATATGATTTAGGATTGATTGGATTAAGAACCTGACCCTATTTATGAGGTCAGTCGATCGAATATAGCAGATTGATCAACTAGACAGATTTGTGAAGCAATTACAAATGGCTAGTTTTTACAACAGCTTTTTGTAATAGTTATAAACGATTAGTTTTTGTAATGGCTAGTTTTTATAACAACTAGTTTTTATAATGGTTATAAATGGCTAACTTGCCTTAAGATGGGAATAAATAGGTGTCTGTAATATTTGTTTTTTCATCCAACAAAGCCCTCTAAGCATTCTTAAAATTATTCTTGAGCATTCTAATTGATTTGTGTGAAGCTTTTGTGAAGTGATGTTAGTTTGTGAGGCATTTGTGTTCATTCATCATACAAGTGTGTGTAAGCTTCTTTTATGCATCAAAGAAAGCTTAAGTGAAGTATTTTCAATAGTTATTTTGTGAGATTATGAGGTTATTCTTTAGCCTAAGAAAAAAGAGAGGGAAGGTTATCCTTGTTCCACAAAAAGGAGCTTATATTATATAGTGTTGTATTGTTTTTGATGCAGCGGTACAAAAATCTCAACAAGAGGTGT
The DNA here is from genome assembly GCA_028565735.1 of Pinacopodium congolense. Classification (NCBI taxonomy): domain Eukaryota; kingdom Viridiplantae; phylum Streptophyta; class Magnoliopsida; order Malpighiales; family Erythroxylaceae; genus Pinacopodium; species Pinacopodium congolense. The sequence continues at coordinate 12,156 of JAOXYD010023037.1, read as the reverse complement.
TGGGAATTAGACGTAGGAGCAAATGGACCGATCCAAACTAGAATAAATTGTATTGTGTCTCTCTTCCCTTACTTTTTTTTATTTTTACACATTTATTTTATTTTGATTGTTTAAATTGAAAGTATTGTCTAGTTTTTGCATTTCATAAAGATTGATAAATTTGGGTTGTGAAAATTAGAAGACATTTTTAAGCACCTAATTCACGTGCCATCCCCCCTAGATGCCATCTAGACCTAACACTTTTCCATGATTATAATGAACATCTAAAACCTATAAAAGTAATCATTTTTGTATAATATCATGATAGCAATGCAACATTCAAATATGTTTTTTTAAAAGCACTATAAATTTACTTTAGAAGTCAACAAGCCTTTTGATGTGATGATAAATACGTTGTTAAGAATACCCCTAATTACTTAATGACAATACTCGTAGAAGCTTGTTTCATAAATCAACTAGCCTTTTAATGCAAAGATAAACATTTGTCATGAATACTTCTAGTTATTCAACTAAGTCACTCTCTCAAATAACTATTAACACCCCTCTTTAACTTTGTTTTTTTTATTAGTAAAAAACCAGTGGAGTAAAATTTTTATGCTTGTTTATTCATTATATATATTTAAATTTATTAAATAAAAATATATTTAACTGAATACCATATTCCAAATTTGCATAGAAATCTTTGCAAAATGCACTTAGAATCATAATATTGCATATAAATATCATTAAACATATGCAATCATAGAACAATAAAAAGGAAAAGATGGAAGTAACTTGAAAGTTATTCGATACTAACTATATCGGTAAGGATGTTGTAGGCAATAAAATAATTAACTTAAAGTAATCTCTTAATTATGTAGTAGGATGAGTTAGGGTTGATACCATAGATACTTGTTTAGTATTTTTATTATTTTAAATGTTGTGCAAAATTAAAATAAAATACCATAATTTGATTGAAATTAAAATAATAATAATTAAAACTATTAGAATTAAAGTAATTTAAACAAGAAAATAAAATAACAATAAATAGAAAATTATAATGTAAAATTGAGCAGAAGATATTTTAAAGACTTGGGAAATTAGATTGATCCTTATAACATATAAATTGTGTTATGACCAAGATGTTAACTTATAGACTTTAAACAAGTTCTTGTATCCTATATTACTCTACTTATGGGTAAATCTGATACGATAGTAAATTTATCCCTAATTATACTATAAACTAGAACTAGTTTTCTACAATTAAAGGTGTAGTATTAAGTACCAAGGAATAGTTAACTTAAGCCTAACTTAAGCCATAATCTCACAAGCTTGTCAGGCCTCAATCATGTAAATTAAAGAATCAAAACCCTAAACTAAATTGATTAAGTTTTTCTTACAAAATCAAGTAACTAATTACTACTTGTGGTATTAATTAGTGATAATTAAGAATCAAAAGTCAATACCTAGCATTCGAATTAGAAATAACAATAGAGTGATTAATCCTGCAATACAACCCCTAGTTCTTGACATTTAACTGGAGTTTTAATTTGACGCTAGTATAAAACACAATATCCCTTCAAACCCTATTTATATCTCACAATTGCAATCCATTGATCCCTTTAATATCTTCAACTGTAACGAAAGCAATGATTTAAAAATCTATTTAAAAGTATTTAAAGATTCAATATGTATTTAAAGTAAAACCAAGTGCAATAACATAAATCTAAAGAAAGAATAGGAAAGTAATGGCTAAAACCCAAATGAAAGTAAAGCATTTCTACATCTAAAACACTAAATCTAAGAATAACATCAAATACAACATAAAAGAAAGCAAAACTCTTAATCGAAGAGTGAAAACAAAAAGAAACAAGTTGACTACCAAAATGGAGCCAAAAAAGAGTGACTCTAACTTTATTCTTATCCTTAAATAAGGCCCTCTTAAGGTTTAAGTCGATTTGAAGTGGCAAGGCTTGATTGCCCTTAGATCTAAAGTGAAACAATGTTTTTACATGATCAACAACGTTTAATAAGACCATTAATGGCATCGTTAATTAACCCCTATTGAAGTCCACGAAGTCAGGAAGAAACAACAATTTTTGGACCATTAAGACTCCATGTATAACCGTTGTTGAAGGCTCTAATTCTATTTTCTTTTTCAAGTATTACATTGTTTCACCTAAAATTTATGTCTTTGGTATTAGACTTACGTTTCAACTTATGATGAATATAAATTAGTCACTTAGGCATCAAAACGTAATCACATATTAGAATTTAGTAACCTATCAAATACCCTCTATACATGAACTATTACTTGTCTTTAAGTAATTACTTAAATACCCTACTTAAAATAATCTTGATTAAAAGTTGAAAACTACTTAAGTAAAAGTAAGAACCAGTCGATGCATTTGACTTAGTGTACAAATCTCAGCTCCATTAAGACAAAAACGTTATTATCATATGCATTTTTTAGATAAAAGTAACCTTTAATGTACAATATCAAGCATCAAAGTCATTCCACATATACTATCATACAAATTGATTCAAGGATGGTAGATATAAAAAAAAATCAAATCAAACTTAAAGAATTTGCTTTTCAATGTCTCCCAATTAATTAACTGTGATACTCTTTTTTACGTTGTTTGAGGCGTCATCTAACTTTTTGACATAAAGGTAAATATTTTGTAAGGAATAAATCCAGTTACTTGGCTAGATCACACTCTTAAACAGCTATTACTGCCACTTATTATTTCAGCTTTTTATTGATATAAAGCTAGTAGAGTGAAAATATGCTCCCTTTATTCAACAAATACAGACATTTCCCCCCTTTTTAAGATATAAATATTCATCCTATTTCTAATTTATATAATAAACCACATAAAATGTCCTTAGAAACTTAACACCATACTGAGAGTCAATAACACATGAAAATAATTTGAAACAAAAAGAAGAGAAGAAAAATTTTGGGTTAGAGATCACTCAAATGTTAATTAATGTATACCAAGTCAAAAGCATCAATTGAATTAAAATTCTAAAGTTAACAAAATACTAATAATCAAGATCATTAAGGGGAAACAGTTTATTAAATCAAAGGAGGTTATCATCTGTTTTAATGATGACAAAATATTCTTATTACTAATGGTTTAATTTTTAATACAGTATAAAGGTAAGAATACGTAAAAGTACAAGGACATGCATTAGACCCCAAGATAGAAGAGCTTAAATGAAGAAAATAATGATGAAGCAAGCATTAATAAGAGGATAAAGAATGGATGATCAAAAGTGAATATCAAGTTGTGTAGGTTTATGTTTGTATCCTAGTATTGTCAATTTTCTAAACTTGATCTTTATCAATACTTGAAAAGGATCTCACATTTGCATGTCATATTTGCATGAATTCTTGTGTTGTTGGTTGGATTAATACTTAATAAGCTCAAATAATTCAATCAACTAACATTTAACTTAAATTCAATTCAAAACCAATAATATGACAGTATACCGATTAATAAGTAATAAAGTGGAGCATTTATATGATTCCGAAATGTCGAACGCACGAGGAATAGTGTGACTATTAAGACAAAAAGATTACAATTATCTAGAGAGATCAAGATTGCTAAACTTAAAGGGTTAGCTTACTAAAAACAACTAAGCCAACATAAAAGTTTTTAAACATTGATTTTGAACTCAAATTAAATTAAGAATTGCCAAATTGGTTAACTAGCTATGGCTTAGGTCTTAAATGATTTAATTGAGTTATGGAATGGATTGGAATGCCTAATCTAGGGTCTTTATTAACTCAAAACATTGCTATGGTTAAGTTAATGCCTTATATTTAACCATCCTAAATTGAAGTTTGGTTATTCATTCAATTAATAGGCATTAGGCTTAAATTTTAAGAAGTTTTAATCCTAAATTTCATATTTAACATTAGTACCATTATGATTAACCAAAGTATATTTCTTGGATCCTTAATTAAAACCATGTTATTTACCGATTTTTCTAATGATTAAAGTAAGTTTCATGGATCTTTTATTATCTTTCATCTTATCTTAAGTGATCAAGCCAAGACAAGCTTTAAGATCTTAAATAAACAATGATGAACATCCAAAGATGTGATAAAAAGTCATTCAATCTATTTAAGAACCTGTCCATTCCAGATTCAATATAGAATAGCATGTTCTTGAACATATATGAACAAAGAGGTCAAAACAAGTGAAAGAAGGATTTAGATTACACCAAATATTGATCCAAAGTAATAGACAACCTTTAACCAACTTAATAAACTCTTGGATTCCTTAAAAATAAACCAAAATTACAAAGAAAAAGGCTAGAAAAGAAAAATAGAAAAGAAACCAAACTAATGAAAGAAAAGAAGAAACCCTAAGCTAAATTTGGATTTTGGCAAGCTAAATCTAGTTTAATATGCAAAAAATTAAGTTGTCTAGCTTCATATATTTCTCAGCTACAAGTGGAAAGCAAGTGGACACGTTGAAACTGATCAGAATTGAAGAACCAATTAGAAATGTCTCGACTGCTGGTTAAATGGCACTTGAAGAACAGTTAAATGACGACGTTTGACTACCGATGTTTGACTCCTAATGCTGATTTAAATTTAGGTCTGTAGGGGTTAAACATAGGGTGCTTAGAGACCCATGTTTGGCTCTTTTTCAGCTATATTTTTTATTCTTTTTCTTGATTTCCACTTCAATTTTATGTTAATATGAAATTTAAAATTTTCAAGATATAAATCAAACATTTTAGGATTAAAATATGAGTGAATCATCATCAAAATATCAAGAAACTTCATATGAAATAAACCCTATGAACTTGCATATAGACTTTGCAAATATGTTTTAGTGATAAGTTAAATTTGATTATGGCATTGACATATTGGGAATTGTCTTATAATGATTCGTTAGTTTAAAATTACGTGATCAAGAGGTCATGTGATAAATTATGCCTCTTAATGATTCTAAGTGATTTGTAATATTGATTAAATTCAGTTATGTGCATTTGAATTTGTTTAAATCTAATTAAGATGTGACTATTGGTTTATAGAAGGATTAGGAAATGTTTGAAAAGTTTTAAAGTTGATTAAGAATGAAAGTTTTTATAATCAAAGATAATTCTTATGTTTGAATCAATTTAAAGCTTTTAGAAAGGAAAAAAAATCCTTGATATATGTTTTAAAACTTGTTTAAATCTATATACAATATTAGGAATTTGTTTAAAGTGATTCGGATTTGATTTGAGTCATTTTTATGCATTTTTGGGTGTTCAATAATAGTTTCTAATTGATCAATGATGCTTTTAGTTTTCCAAAAACGTCAATGACATCGTTGATAAACCCAAAAAAGGTCATTAATATCCAATGACTAGTTTCTTTTAAGCTAAAGCTCACTGGTTTTGTCTCTTTTAACCTCCCTATCGTTCATCTTTTGTTCGTAACGACTCTAACTATTTTTCTAACACTATATATATATATATATACATGTGTGTTCTAAGCCTTTAATAACAATCTTTATGCAAATTTATGAAATATTTGACATAAAAAAGAGAGATTAAAAAAATTGTCTTATTTTTTTGCTACTCTTCTTTCAATCTTGATTTTCATGTAAGTGTTATAAAACAAATTTCTTAGTTTTTTTAGATATAGATGAGTTTTAATGAGCTTATATTTATTGGAAAATTGGGAGGCGATCGCATCGCTTGTAGCCGAAGAAAAAATAAAATTTTCTTGTTTCAATTTCTTGAAAGCTAAGATGGCTTTAACTTATAATAAGATTAAATCATAAACATAAAAAATCATGAATCTAAATTCATACATTATTATAAAGCTTAATTCATGTATTCGTCTTCTCAAATAGGTTTGCATTAACCACTATAGCCGCACACGTATCCAGTCTCTAATGGTATCCATAACCCAACATTTAGAGAAACATAACACTTGAGAGGAAAAATGAGAAGTGCTAGCCCTCTTATGTTTTTACCCTGTACATAAAAAAACACAAGATCTTTCATGATATTAAAATTACATATAATTACAACTAAAATCTCACTTTAATTATAGTCATTATTTCATTTCAATAAACTAAATATATTTAACTTTGAAGTTTCTAAAACTTCACAATTAAATCCAACTTAATTAATTTTACTATCCTTTGTTGATCTTTATGTGTAACCCGTTAGGTTCCTATATGTTAACAATGATTATAAATTATAATTATAATTCATAATTAGAATTATATTAATTAAAACTTATTTTTAATTCTCCAATTAAACAATTTATAATCATAGATTAAGATTGGTGTCTAACAATATGTTTTGACTTCCCAAATATCAGGAATATTAAAGTGTTTTTGACTTAATCTGCCTATGTATAATTTTTTCGTATAATTCAATCATTTCATTATACAATATTACAAGTAGACATAGATTATGAAATTAGTATATGTTCTATTTAAGTCTAATCTTATTAGTTCTCAACTATTAGTAATTGATTTTATTAATGACATTTAAAACTATTTTCAAAATGTTAATTCACCTTGTTTAAGGATTTCTTAAATCAATACTAATTGATAACAATGGAACATTCTCCGTAATTACATTAGGGTGACAAATCTTATATTGATCACTCAACTACCTTTATATAGTTCATACTATATCCAATGACTATCGATTGACCCACTACACATAATAGACCATCTGTAGCATAAAAACAAATTAATTCATATATCTAATGATAACTTATATAATTGTCACAATGAGTATTTTCATAGAAACACAAGTAATGTTCCATATGAAATTCTCATATCAGTTTAATTTAGTGAACTTGCTCTTTAGTAAGTATCTAAACATTTTGTTTAAGTATCTTCATACTTTAGTATATAAGATCGATTACTTCCTTCATAAGGAAAGACATAACATTTGCTAATCTTTTGCTCTATTAATGTCCAATCTTAATAAAGTGATGACTAGGAACAATTTAGGAAAATACGTAATTACAACATGAATCTTATAATTATGATTTCCATCATAATTTTATTTGTAAAATATTGTTATCCCATAGACTTTATCTTATATATTAGTTAATTAAACAATTATGTATAAGATAAATAATGCCTTAAAAATTATTTAATAAATTTACAACCAACCGATTGGCTATAGGGGACAAACCAATAGCATTTACATTTTTTAGTATTTATTTCTTTAGTTTCAAGCTCATAAAGACACACATACTAAAGTTGCCTATGTTTTTATTCCATTTATGTAATCTTTAATTTTGAGTGTGAAAATCCATTTTTAGTACTTTAAAATCATCATTCAAAGTTTGTTTAAGGTTTCCAGAGTGAATCAGAGGTTTCACTTTGATTTTTAAGCATTCATAGCATTAGTTTAAGCTCTAAATATTTAGATTACTCATATTTGTCCAGTTTTGGTTATACACTCATTCTACTTCAAGTTTCATTGTTTTAATATGGTTTTTATTCTTTGAAAATTGCTCCAATCTATTGTTCACTTGTTTGTTTATCTTCTAAGATAATATTTTTTGTGATAATTTCGTCTATGTAGAGGGTTAGAAGCATTTGTTATTGGAGTTGAAACGTATATGCTACAAATTTTGATTGATTATTTATTATTATGTTCAATATGATTTTTGAATGCATTAATCTCATTTTTATTGCATTAATCAATTTTTTTATCATCTATTGAAGTGTTAAGAAGCTTGCTATATTGTTTTTTATCTCTAAAAATGCTAAAAATGTTTTATTCTTTGTGTGTAAATTGAAATATCATTGAAGGTGGTTTTTGTTATATAATTGGGGAATTTGATTTGTGTTGATTAGTTTTTGATTTAGAGGTTGCTCTTTGCCATTAAAATAGAGTTGATAGGTTGCTCTTAAATTGTTTTAAACAATATTTTGGTTTGTCTGATTATCGAATTTGATTTGGATTGATTTATGCTATGTATGAACATTAAGGGAATGCATTGATTTCCATATTGCATATGTTGCATTGTTAAGTCCGTTTAAGTATTGATTTTTATCAACTTTTTATTAAGCTATACAAGCTTGAATTGAGGCTTAGGTAGCCTAAGTTTTGAGGTTGTTTCATGGGAACAAACTTGTTGTAATTGATATTGAGTTAAGGTTTATTCTTTACTAATTTAAAGTAAGATTGTATTGGGTTCCTCTTAGCCCTTAAATTCAAGACATTTGTGGGCTTCTCTTGACTCTTGGAAATAAGACATTATAGGTTCCTCTTGACCCATTATTAAACAAGATTGTTAGGTTACTCTTCACCCTCTTTATTAGGAGTAATATTGTAAGGGTTCCTATTCACCTACTTTGTGGAAAAAAGAAGTTGTAAGGGTTACTCTTCACCCTAAGAAAGATTATTTTAGTGAAATTTTCAATAAGTAGTTGGAGAAAAGATGTAGGTTATCTTTCGGGTAGCTAAACTTATGTAAATCACTTATGCACTCTCTTCTCTTCACTCATTATATTTATGAACTTGTGTTTTCTTATAATTGATTGACTTTGTTACATATTTGCATAAGTATAACATTCCATATAAGTTAGATATTAGTTTAGAGATTTCATATAGCTTGAAGTGAATTAGGTGATTTAGTTTGTTTAATTTAGAAAGAAATTTTTAAACACGTAATTTGCCTCCCCCCAGGTACCATAAGGCTGACATAATTAAATCATCAACTCTAGACTCATAACAAATTAAGTGTGTATGATTTGTAAATAGCCAAGCAAGTTCATCATTTCCATTCCCGTACACTTAACCTAAATTATCTTCAATGTTCAAAAAAAAAAGTAGGCACAAGAAAAGGAATAGGAATAAGAATACTACCCTAAAGTATGTAAACCATGTAATTCCTTAATGGAGAGATTGCATCTCATTCACACATCTACAAATGAAACAAGGAAAAGAAAGTAAAAGCACTTTAAAAAATCAACTAAAATGCGAAAAAACTATGGAAATTGTTAGGTTTTCTTCCAACAAGTGCTTGTTTAAGGTCTTTATATCGATCCATTTCATCTAAGATCAGTCCGTATTCCACAAGAGAAAGTAAAAATGGAATAAAGGGAGGAAAAGAAAAGGCCTTTTTTTCCGTAACAAATGTCCATAACCTTTAATACGGAGAATAGTTGTTGGACATATATAAATAGAAAATAAGGTGATAAAGGTAACAAAATAAAATAAAATAAACAAAAGAAATAGTAAAACACTAGCCAGTTTCCCAAAAACAGTTCAAAAAATTTGGTAAGGCTATCACAAACCACCAAATAATAAACCTAACTTGACCTCTTAACTATACAGTAAGGTGAGTTAGGGTCAATTCTATAGAGAACTATTTAGTATTTTCACTATTTCAAATGTAAAATAAAAATAAAATCCCTTGATTTAATTTAAATTTAAATAAATAGAAAATAAAACAAATGAAATTAAAGAGACTAAAGTAAGAACGCAAAATAATAATAAACAAAAAACTATAATATAAAGTAATGTAGAAAATATTTTCAAGATTTAGGAAATATAATGATCCTTAAAATATATAAATTGTATTATGACTAAGATGTTAACCTAAAGGCTTAATAAAACTCCTGCATCTTACATTACTCTAATTATAGATAAATCCAATATGGTCGTAAACTAACTACACAATAACCTAGAATAAACTATCTAGATTCAAAGTCATTTTAACATTAAGTATTAGAGAACATCTAACTTAGGTTTTAATATGATAAACGTGCCAAGCCTAATTCATGTAACTTAAAGAATCAAAACCCTAGACTAAGTTGATTAACTTTTACCTTGAAAATAAATTAATTTATTGTCATTTGATGTATTAACTTGTGACAATTATGGATCAAAGTCAATACCTAGCATTTGATCTAGAAATCATAAATAGGGTGTTCAATCCTATAATAAAAATCCCAGTTCTTGATGTTTGACCATAGTTTTGGTAAAATCTTGGGATAAAACATAATACCCATTCAAAACCCAATTCATATCTTACAATCGTAATGTATTTATCCTTTTAATATCTTCAACCCTAAAGAAAATTATTTTAACAAAATGAAATTAACAAAAATAGAAAATAAAACTAAAGAAAGCATAATGGAATAACAAAATGAAGATAAAAAAGCAAAGATTCAACAATCTACTTAAAAGTATTTAAAGATTCAATAAGTATTTAAAGTAAGACCAAGTGCAATAACAAAAATCAAAAGAAAGAATATGAAGTAATACCTAAAACCTAAAGGAAAGTAAAGACTTTCTACGTATAAAACGCTAAATCTAGAAGTAATATCAAATACAAGATTAAAAAACCCTAAACTAAGAAGCAAAAAAAGAAGAAATAAGGTGGCTATTAAAATGGAGTTAAAAGAAAGTGAATCTAGCTATATTCTTGTCCTTAAATAGGCACTCTTTAGAGTTTAAGTCGATTGGAGATGAATAGGCTTCGTCGCCCTTAGATCTAGAGTGAAACAATGTCTTCTGCACATTTAACGATGCTTATCAGGACCATCAACGGAGCCATTAATCAACCCCATTGAAGTCTTTAGAGTCGAGCATAGATGACAGTTTTTGAACCTTCAACGATGTTGTATGCAAACCGTTGTTGTGAATATGTTTTCTTCTTTAATTCTTACCTTTTTCAACTACAATTTGTGTCTTTGGTATTGAACCTGCATTTAAACTCATAATAAAATTAAAATGGACACTTAGGTATAAAAATAAGGGGTGAAATCACATTAAATCAGATATTAGAATTCAATAAAATGTACCCTATCGTATACCAATTAAATTAATTGCATTGAAATACGACAATTAAAATTCAACTAACCATCATAATTTTTTCTAAGTAGGAAATCCAAAATAATCACTCTCAAACTTATAATAGGTCATGTGTACGATACTATAAATATGGTACTCCCTCTTCGCCCTAACACCTAAACTAAACATCATCCTTGATTTTTAAATACATTAAATAAACATATCAATGAACGTAATGGAATAGACAACTACCATGAATTTCATGTAAATTACTCTTTAACCATCCATGTTAACTAATACAAAAAATATGCAAACACTAAGAAGAAGAGTGGAAGCACAAATATAATAAAAATGAAACTAAATTTAAAATATTAGAAAAAAAATCCTATACTATTCCAAACCTCAATGATTGGGTTGCCTCCTAATAAGTACTTTTTAAAGGTCTTTTAGGTAGACCTTATCATTAGAGAATGATTATTCTCTTCTTAAATTTATTGTTGTGGAATCATTATTCTCTTCCTAAGTTCAAATCTTTGCCAAAATTCTTCATACCTTAGATGGCTCACTAATAATTTATAAGCTACCATACTTAACATTGAATTTCTCTCTACACCTCCTTAAATTACAGGTTGTACATTTAGAAAAATGTCTTGATATCCAATTTCCTACTGGCAATAAAAATATATTGTTTCTCAACTAATATACTTTATATTCATTAGTTTTATAATCAGAATCTCATTCATTAATATGATCTATAGTTATTTATATTGATTAGTTTTGAATCTGAATCAAGAAACTTATATAAGCTACCTTTGAAACCCCATTATTAGGGTTAAATTTATTGTATTTTTGGATGTTATTTGATGTTAATTTAACCCTATTTTAGTGAGTAAATGTTCCATTTATGTATTATTATATTTACTTTGCATTAGGAAGCTTAAATATAAAGATTGGAGTTAAAATATGAAAGTTGTGTAAAAAGTCAACCAAAAAGGACCCCTGCCAAGGTGCCGTTATTGGACAATGGGATGCCGTTAATACACGTGTAGCAGCCATTTTTAACGCAAATCTTCAATGGTTTCAGCTTTTCTTCTTCCTCCACTTATAGCTACTCAATTCCTATATAAAGGGGCTTCTCCCAGACGTTTTAAGCATCAGTTTTATGATCAAACACACATTAGTTTCAGATCAAAGTAGTCTTAGGTTGTTTTTCACTTCTTTCTTTTGTAATTTGAGTTTTTCAAGTTGTTTGAAGTTCCAGAAGCAGTAGTCACGTAGTTTTTAGTTAGATAACCATCTAGGGATGTGATTTGGTTCATTCTAAACTCTTAATTTCGTGTATTATTATTGTTATTTTGAATTAATCAAAGTATTGTGCTTAAA
>JAOXYD010023027.1:0-14510 GCA_028565735.1 Pinacopodium congolense | reverse complement strand
AGCACACTTAGCTTTATGATTTTAAGAGCACACTCTAATCAATCGTTTGAAATTTAAGCAACACTTGTCTTTATTTCATTGGTTTTAAAAGTAAAATCGTTTCAAAATCATTTAATATTTTAAAGTCACCTAACCAACCCAACATTACCTAATCACTCAAGTATCAAGTTCTGACTAAGTTTATGAAACTGACTAATTTAGTCAATTAGTATGATTCACCTTCTATTCAAGTGGCCTAATTTGATTTTAAACAAACATTTAACCTTATTTTAACTACTCGAATAAAATTTTATGGTATAATATTAATCACAGAGATCTAAATGCAAAGAAATTGACATACAAAAACTACAACCTAACATGCATTGTATATGCCATGCATAATGAAAATGCAAACACACAAACTACCTCCCTATACTTGAGGGACACATTGTCCGCAATGTGTGAAAAGAATACAGTTAACAATAATAGCACAATGCAGCCACAAACAAAATGCAAGAAGATCACAACTTGAACCATAAAAAAAGGGTTAAAAAAAGCTTATGGAGATTCGGGTGGACATGGTGGTGGAGTTGACACATCAATTTTTTGAAGCTGAAAATATTTCTTAAGCTTCCAATCTTGAGAGCATTATTGTACAAAAACCTATTGGATTTACAATTTGATGGTGCCTACTCGATGCTCCAATCACTGATTACTTTCAAGTAACAATTGGATATTCACATTCATCGCATGAATTGCTTGTTTCCACCCTTCATCATCTATAGATGGAGCTGAAGGGCTAGCTTAATCAAGTGAAGCGGTGTAAGAGGCCATTGGAGAATGTTGTACTGTCTTGCTTCTCTTATTAAGAACATTGGTTCTAGAAAGAGGATCTCGGAGTGCCACAGAATGGGGCTCTAGGATCTCCAATCTTTCCAAGTGCTCAATATCAAACCAAACAGGTGCCTTGCTAGGACATTCTTCTAGATTAACATGATAATTGCAAGTGTAGTAACAATAAAAGGCATGCCAATATGAAGACTCTATTTTTTTATAACATTCAAAATGGCCTAAACATTCTATATGGATTGTTGATTTTTTTCTTATAGTCCATATAGCAAAGATAAAAAGTTCATGTGCATAACATTTATTGCTTTCTGACTTGTTAAAAACTATTAAACACGTAAACTTATGCAATAATAAATGCTCCTAACTTATAATTAACAAATTTGATGCATTCCCAGAGTTAAGTGTTGGCTCTCCTATAAGAGTATGCCAATATGCATTGACGGCAAAATTATCATGCTTTTCAAATAGTTTTGTATTAAAAAAATTCAAAATTTGACACATAATAGCATGGTTTAATTTATATGGTTAACCAAATAATCGAAACCCGAACAAATCCAACTTTTCTTCATCATATTGTAAAGTTGAAAAAAATTCCAGAATTAATTTCATATAGGCAAGAAAATCACTAAGAATGAATTGTTCCTAACCTATATTTTTAGCCAAGATGTCTATTCTTTAAGTTAATTCTAAATGGTCTAGTAGCTTAAAGTCAAAAATCTAGCAGACATCACTTCTTTAGAGTTTAGAATTTGAAAGTGCTCACCTTCGTCCGGATAAAAAATAATACATGGAGCATTATACCACGCAGATATATTGAGTAGTCCTTGACAAGAAATGATTTCCATTCGAGACAATACCTGGGCACTTCATTTTTGGAGCCATTATTAAAGAATACCTATAGAAAAGAAAGACTGAGAAAAGATAAGCAAAATTAAGAAGGAAAAAACAAAGTAACAAGAAGGAAAAACAACAAACGAAGAAAGAGAACATTGAAGAAAATAAAGGGAAATAGAAAGATAGAAGCCGAGAAATAAAAAAAAGAACGAAACAATGAAACACTTGAGAGATCTATAGAGATTTGAACTTGGTTTTAAAAATTTTAGAGGGAAGGGGGAGCATTTTCTGGGTAGAGAGATGGGTTGATGAGTTAAAGTTACAAATTAATGGGAAAAAAAAAGGTTGACACTAGTCAGCCACTTTTAAGAAAAGCTTCAAAGGGAAGGAGGAGCTTTTGGTAGGTAGAGAGATGAGTAAAAGTTATAATTTAGGGGGAAAAAAAGGGACTGACTAGTGACCACGGACATGGCTTAACCAAGCTGTGTCCGTGGCTTTATCTTGCCATGCACGTGGCTTGTTTTTAATTTTTTAATTTTTTGAAAAATTATTTTTATTATTTATTTATTTATTTAATATTTGGTAGACCATACCTATGGAGTTAACTGCCACGAGCGTGGTGAGTATTTCTCTAAATTTCTTTGGCTCCGAAAGTCACGTTCATGACGTGGAGGTCACGAACATGGCACTTTGTTCTCAAGAATTCATCTGCACCGGTTGCCATAAACATGGCGCAAAAAACACAAATGTGGTAATTCCCTCTCAATAATTTTTATGTCCCGTATCTATGAAAGGGTCATGAACGTTTTGGATCGATGTTAAACTATATCAATCATGCTTACATCACAGAGAAAATTCAATCTACAAGTAATAAAAATTATTTCAAATCCAAAAGAGAACAAATTAAATAAAAATTAACAAAAAAAGTAAATATGCTAATTTATTATTAGTAGCTTGACCATTCTTAAAATTTTTATGAATAAGTCAGGGAAAGGAGAAAAACAACTTCACTTTCAGAACAAATTAGTCCCCCGAAGTAATGCTTGCATATTTGATCATTAACTTTAAATGATTCCTTCTTCTCATTCTCTGGTTCCAAGTCTCTACGATCGAAAACTTTAACCATTTTAAATAGGCCACTCTATCTTAATTTAAACTTTCTTAGAAATAACCGAAGTCTGGAATTAAAAAGTACTACTAAGTTCCCAACTTGAAATTCCTTCTCTTGATTTGAGCATCATGCCATTTCTTCACCCTTTCTTTATACAACTTCGAATTCTCATATGCATCAAACTTCAATTCCTCTAACTCATCAAGTCGAAACAATCTTCTCTCACTGGCCAACTTCTAATCAAGATTTTGTTTCTTAATGGTCCAATATGCCCTATGTTCCAACTCTAAAGGCAAATGACATGTTTTAACATAAACAAGACGATAAGGAGTTATATATATAGTGGTCTTGAAAGTGGTTCAATACGCCCAAAATGTGTCATCCAACTTGAGCGCCCAAGCTTTCCTTACGTTTTCCACTACTTTCCCTAAAATTTTCTTCAACTCCCTATTTACCACTTGTTTGAGGATTATAAGAAGTATCCACTATATGATGAACGCCATATCATTTCAAAAGTGCGTCGAAAAGTCGACTACAAAAATGAGCTCCTCTATTACTTATAATTGCTCAAGGTACTCCAAATCTATTAAATATGTTCTTGATAAACTTTTAGACTACCTTTACATCATTCCTTGGAGTGGCTATGGCCTCAACCAACTTGGAAACATGGTCAACCCCAACCAAGATATAAGAATTACCTAGCAATGATGGAAAGGTGGCATAAAGTCTAGCCTCTAAGATTGAAAACTTCAACCTCTAGTACGTTAGAGAGTGGCATCTAAACTCTTTTGGAGATATTCCCCACTCTTTGACACCTATCCCAATGTAGGAAAAATGTTCTAGCATCCATTAACAAACTTAGCCAGTAAAAACTGCATTCAAGGACTCGAGTTGCAGTGTTGTTTTCTCTATAATGTCATGCATAAAAGGAACTATAACAGTGGGTTAACACTTCCAATATCTTGTCTTCAGGGACATACCTGCTAATCAAACCATCAGCATAAATTATATATAATACAAGCTAATCCCATATATACCAAGTACACTAAAATAAGAATCGCTTCCTTTGCTAGTAAGATAAATCAAAAGGAAGGATACGACCTGATAGATAATTAGCAATGTCCACAAACCATATGTGGAAAGGATCGTTTACCATCATTAAATTCTCATGCACAAAAGTCTCCTTTATATCCTCTTCTTCTTGACACTCACATCTTTCAAGCCTTAACAAGTGATCAACTACTAAATTTTTCACTCCTTTCTTATCTTTGATCTCAAAATTAAACTCTTAGAATAGGAGTAGCATCGGATCAGTCGTGGCTTGGCCTCCTTCTTGGAGAAAAGATATTGAAGTCCTGCAAGATCTATAAAAACAATAACCTTTGAGCAGAAAAGATAAAAATGAAATTTGTCACAAGCAAATACTACCGTAAGCAGTTCCTTTTTTGTGATGGTGTAGTTTAATTGAGCCCCCACTAAAGTCTTGCTTGCATAGTAGATGGCATGGATTTTTTTTCCTTCTTTTAGCCAAGCACACATCCAACTGCATTATCACTAGCGTTACACATGATCTCGAAGGGTAATAACCAATCTTGGGGAGCTAATATAAGTGCTGAAGTGAGTGAGTTTTTTAACCAGTCAAAAGCATAAAGACAACTATCATCAAAGTTAAAAGGTACATCTTTAATCAATAGGTTAGTAAAGAGTTTAGCAAGACTGGAAAAATACTTGATAAACCGTCGATAAAATCCAGCATGGCCTAGAAATGCTTGAATACCCTTGATATTTTTTAGTGGTGGGAGATTATCGATAACTTTAGTTTTGACTCTATCCACTTCAATCCCTTTAGATGAGATTTTATGGCCTAAGATAACTCCTTTGCACACCATGAAGTGATGTTTCTCCCAATTAAGCACTAACTAAGATTTTTCACATCCTTTGAGAACTCTGTCCAAATTAAACAAAAAATAGTGAAAAGAATCTCCAAAAGTAGAATGTTAGGCCTATATGGCACCTAAAAAGGGGTGAATTAGGTGTTAAAAAAATTTCTAAGTTAAACAAACTAAGTTTACTAAATTTAAGATGCGGAAACTAAATACATAAAACTTAACTCACCAATTTAAACAAACAAAGTAAATTAAACAAAATAAAATAAAGTAGATAAGTGTGTAAAAGTAAAAGAGTAAGGTAAGAGAGACACAATACGATTTATACTAGTTTAAAGCGGTCCACTTTCCAATACATCTAGTTCCCAACTAACCTCTTTGAGATTTTTGTACTAATGTAACAAAAAATACAACGTTACATAATACAAGTTCCTTTTTATAGCACAAGGATAACCTTCTCTCTTTTCTTTTTCCTTAGGTTAAAGAATAACCTTACTTTCTCACAAAAACAACTGTTGAGAGTATTTCACTAAGCTTACTTTGGTGTATAAAAGAGGCTCACACACATATGAGTGATGATTGGAAACCAAATACCTTACAAAAATACACATTTCACAAACACTTCACAAAAAACACTTGGAATGCTCAACAACACTTCTAAGAAAGTGTAGAAAACTTGTTGGATAAAAAACACATACTACAAAAATATATTGATACATCTTAAGGCAAACTAGAAATTTATAGCCGTTATAAAAAGTAACCATTTATAGCCTTTGCAAAAACTAGCCATTACAAAAACTAGTCGTTTATAGCCATTGCAAAAACTAGTCGTTATAAAAACTAGCCATTACAAAAACTAGTCGTTATAACAAATATGGTTGGGCTCTTGATCTAATCAAGACCAAAACATACCAAACTTAACCCATTTTAATTCTAAACCCAGTCATACATATTTTAACATATTAATCCATACGCAATCTACTTTATACAATTATACAAAGTTAACATAACTAAAAACATATGAATTTAGTAAATTTCTTTAAACTAAAACTTCCATCTTTTATCTTATCACTTCCTTTATTAATTTTCCAATTTATAAAATTTAACTAACCTTATTAATTCATGCATTCTTATTCAACAAATTCATACATCAAGAGGATTTTTCACATCAACGCACGTTAATCACATAATTCCTCTTGATTATGCACCTATATGCATTTTCTAAGTTATGTATGCAAATATGCATAAATGAGTCTCTTAAATAACCAAAATCAACTAAGCAAAACCTAAAATAAAAATTACATAAATAAACCTATATCAAATCTAATTTTCTTCTTCAGTGACTTCAGTCTTCATATATGATCTTTATAAACTCTTATTAAGCTTCAAGACTCTTTAAGTGAATTCACTCATACTTCATCCATACACCTATCTTTCACACATTTAGATAAACAATAGTAATGAAATTGTTTTGTCATCATTAAAATATGGTAGAACCTCCCTTTATTCAACAATCTCCTCCTTTTTTATGATGAAAAAACTAAATGATATTATAGATATACAATAATTATAAATCAAATTCCACATTATCATCTCATATTCAATTCAATATAAACTACCCCTAAATTTATCAAAATCATACATCGAATAAAGAAATGTCAATTAGAACTCTCCATAAATTGGATAAATGATGTAACTCCCCCTCAATTCATGTAATAAGTCAAATTTTAAAGAAATTTTGAAAAGATTGAAAAAAATGCCTACTCCTCCTAAATAAAACATGATATCACACATCTCTCCCCCTTTTTTGAATCATCAAGAATATGTAAATACATTTGAAACTATAGAATTTAATCATGATATAAACAATTGAAATAACTTAAAACAATGTCATAAGGAATTTCCATCTGTCATGCCTAACTCTCTCCTAATCATACAAAATATATCTTCACACATAAGTTTGGTAAAAATATCTGCTAATTGATGCATAGTATCAACAAATTGAGGTTCAATATCACCATTTTAAATATGATCTCTAATAAAATGTTACCTAATTTCTATATGCTTTTTCATAGAATGTTGAATGGGGTTCTTTGTCAAACAAATAGTACTTGTATTATCACACCGAATAGGAATTTTGTTAAGATCTAAACCATAATCCCTAAGTTGTTGTCTAAGCTATAAAACTTGAGTGCAACAACTACCAACAGCTACATACTCAGCTTCTGTTGTAAACAATGCAACAGAATTTTGTTTTCTGCAAAACCATGAGACTAATGCATTGCCTAAGAAATGACATACACTAGATGTATTTTTTCTATTAAGTAAACTTACCACATAATCAACATTTGAATAACCAACCAATTCTTGTATTTCTATGATACCAAAGTCATAAATGCAATGTAGCATACAAATACCTTATAATACGTTTACCAACTAAAAATTCATATTCTCTAGGTGATGATTGAAATCTAAAACATGAACACACACTAAATATGATATCAGGTCTACTTGCATTTAAATAAAGTAGGCTACCGATCATACCTTGATATTGCTTTACATCCACTTCTTTATCATCTTCATCCTTACTTAACTTTATGCATGTGCTCATCGGAGTTCCCAATGGTTTTGTTTGATCCATGCCAAATCTTTTAAGAAACTCCCTTGTATACTTGGCTTGGTTGATAAAGATATCGTTCTTGATTTACTTGATTTTGAGTCCAAGAAAGAATTTTAATTCTCTCATCATACTCGTCTCAATCTCCATACTCATACATTTAGCAAACTCTTAGCATAATATCTCATTAATAGCACCAAAAATAATGTTATCCACATAAATTTAGATGATGAATGAGTCTCCTTTTTCTTTCTTAATAAATAAAATGGTATCAACTTTGCCTTTTTCAAAACCTTTTTCAAGTAAGAATGCACTTAATCTGTCATACCATGCTCTAGTTGCTTGCTTATTTTAAATCATATAATGCTTTAGATAATTTAAAAACATACTTAGGTGTATCATGTCTTTCAAAAATGAGAAGTTACTCAACATAAACCTCTTCTTGTATAAAATCATTCAAAAAGGCGCTTTTAACATAAATTGGAAATAATTTAAAACCCATGTAAGATGCAAATGCAAGTAAAATTCTAATGGCTTTTATTCTAGCTACAGGAGCAAAAGTTTCATCATAATCTATTCATTTTTCTTAGTTATATCCCTCTGCAACTAATCTTGCCTTGTTTCTAACTATATTTCCTTGTTCATCTAATTTATTCTTAAACACCCATTTAGTACCTATTATCGGATGGTATTTAGGCCTAGGTACTGAGTTCCAAACCTTATTTATTTCAAATTTACTCAATTCTTCATTCATAGCCAAAAACCTATTTTCTTCATCTAAGGCTCCTTTAACAGTCCTAGGTCCAATTTTTGAAATAAAAAGAAGATTTGATAAACTGAAATGAGAACGAGCAGGTACGCCCTGTTGAATATCACCAATTATTTGATTCAAGGGATGATCCTTCTTGTATCTCCAATCTCTTAATAGCTCTTCAGCCTTCCTTTCTTCCTTTGGTTTAATGCTTAACTATTGACATATTTTCTCTAAATTCTTGGACAAATCTATACCATCATCCTCAAAAACTCTCTTTCTTTCAAAAGAGTCAAGTCTAATCAAATACAAGATGCATAGACTCTTTTACTACATGAGTTCTTTTATTAAACACTCTATATGCTTTACTAGTCAAGAAATAACCTAAAAAGATGCCATCATCAGTTTTCAAATCAAACTTGCCTAAACTATCTTTAGTGTTTAAAATATAATATTTTCAACCAAACACTCTAAAATGACTAATTTTAGGCTTCTTACCATTTAAATTTCCTAAGGTATTTTATCCATTTTATGTCTTATGTTGGCCCTATTAATGATATGACATGCACATGCAACAGCTTCGGCCCAAAAATACTTAGGTAATTCATACTCATTAATCATCATTCTAGCCATTTATTGTAAAGTTCTATTCTTTCTTTCTACTACACCATTTTGTTGGGGAGTTCTAGGTGATGAAAAATTATGTGAAATGTCATGATCATCAAAGAAAGATTCAAATAAGTCATTGTCAAAGTCTCTACTATAATCACTCCTAATAGAATCAATAGACAATCCTTTTTCATTTTGAATTTTCTTAGCAAAACTTGTAAAAGAGTTAAAACATTAATCTTTTGTACTTAAAAACAACACCCATGTAAATCTACTAAAATCATCAATAATAACATATGCATAATTCTTTCCTCCTAAACTAGCTACTCTAGTAGGACCAAATAAATCCATATGAAGAAATCCAAAAGGTCCAGATGATGTTACTGATTTCTTCCTTGGAAATGAGCTTCTTACTTGTTTTCCCATTTGGCTTGCTCCACAAACTCTATCATTTTCATACCTCATGCTTGGAAACCCTGTTACAAGTTGGTTGGAGTTGAGTTTTGATAAGAGGTCCATGCTTGCATGTCCAAGTCATCAATGCTAAATCCAAGAACATTCGCTCAAAGAAACTAAATACTTGTTTTCAAGGTTAGTTACATCATATAATTCAACAATATAAATGTTTCCTTCTCTTTTTCCTATGAAAGCAACACTATCATCACTATTCTTTGAAATAATACATTCATTTGCAATGAAGCATACTTTATCATCTTTATCACATAATTGGCTTACGCTTAAAAGATTATGCTTCAATCCTTCAATAAGTAAAACATTATCAATCAAAGGATAATTATCCTTACCAACTTTTGTAATGCCAATTATCTTACCCTTGGCATTGTCACAAAATATTATAGATCCTCCATCCTTGATTTTAAATGTGATAAATTATGAAGAGTCACCAGTCATATGTCATAAACATCCACTATCCACGTACCATTTATTTCTCCTTTTGGTGAACTAAAAAATAAAGAAATCATGTAGATTTTGATACCCACATTATCTTGGGTCCTTGAATGTTAGTCATACACCTATCTCTACCTTTTAGAGAAATATTCCTTATTCTATCATATCAAAAGCATGATATATGTCTATGAAAACCACAATATGTGCAAAATAATGGATTGTAAGTTCTATATGCACTTTCATAATCGTTTCTAGGCCTAAAATCATTATAGAACATTTGTTGAAATTTTTTCCTAGGTTAAGTGAGAGTTCTTATATCATTAAATTGGCGTTGGGGAAATATCCTAAGTCTTGGAGTGCACATGTAAGCATAATGCCTAGGTTGAGGTCTATTTGTTAATGCATTTTGAATAGACCTAGGAGTACATTCATTCTTTAAGTTCTTTCCCTTTATGAAAACCTTCTTACTAGTAGATGCTCCATTACTATACCCTAAACCATGTTTATAATTCTCCATTTTTTGAACACTTATCATTGTTTCTAATTTCTCATTTCCCTTAGTAAATTTCACAAGTGATTCCTTAAAGGATTCTACTTCCTTTTCTAAAACTACATTTTCATTTACTAGTTCATCATTATCTTTGTTGATTGATTCTCGACCTTTCTTAAGCCTTTCATTTTCTAATTTACATTCATCTAACATTTTCAAGGCCTTCATATGTTTATCTTGTAACTTGTTCTTTTTCTTCGCTAACTCTTCCACATATTGTAACCATTCTTCATCTGTATATTCAACTTCACATTCATCATTAGAGTGGGAAGATCTTACCTATTTATATGCCTTGTAACACATGTTTGCAACTTCTTCCATCTCAGAGTCACTTGATTCATTCTAAGTCACTTTTAGTGCTTTCTTCTTTGGCTCCTTTCTTTTTTTCTTCTCTCTCTTTTCATCTTCTTGATGATGTGGACCATGTGACCTCAAGTGGCCTTTTTCACTACATTCAAAAAATGTTATGTTAGAAAATTTATTCTTGGGTAAAGACTTACCTTCTCTCCAATGGATGGGAGCCTTCCTTCGTATAAGCTTCCTTAGACCTCTTGTGATTAGCATGAGTGTTTCTTCTCCTTCAATTTTATAAGAGGACTCTTTGTTCTCGCTCTCTTCCTTTCTTGTTTCCAAGAATGCTATATTCTTCTTTTTAGGTTCAACTTCTACCTCCATATCTTTTAATATAATCTTGTGTGTTAGTAGAGATCTAATAAGCTCATCGAGAGGAAGAACACTGAGGTCTTTTTCTTCTTGAATTGTGATCACTTTAGGTTCCTATGACTTTGGTATAGACCTAAGAATCTTCCTAGCAAGCTCAACATTTGAATAGGTCTTACTTAGACCCTTTAAAGCACTACCAATATTATTGAAATGAGCATACATAGTATAAATATTTTCATCATACGACATTTTGAAAAGTTCAAACTGATGAGTTACCACGCTAATTTTAGTTTCTTTTACTTGATTTATACCTTCATGTGTAACTTCTAGTGTACATCAAATGTCATAAGCAAAATCGCACATAGAAATTCTATTAAATTCTTCCATACTTAGTGCACAAAACAAAATATAGATAGCTCTACTATTTAAAGAGAATAATTTCTTTTCTTCATTATCCAACTCATTATCATTCTTAAGCACCAGTTCTTTTCTTACGAGTTTGGAAGGCAATGAAGTAATTTTATACACAACAAGCCATAAATCTACACTTTCACTCCTCAAATAATGTATCATCCTAGTCTTCCAATACAAATAATTATTTCCATCAAACTAAGGTGCTCTATGTATGTTTTGTCCTTCTAAGCTAGTTGAGGGAGCAAAGTTCTTTATCATGTGTGCCATATGATCTTTTCTTACTAAATTGCTAGATTTATAAAACTTATGAGACCTACGCTCTAATACCAATTGTTAGGCCTCTATGGTACCTAAGACGGGGGTGAATTAGGTGTTAAAAAAATTTCTAAGTTAATCAAGCTAACATTACCAAATTTAAGATGCAAAAGCTGAATACTTACAACTTAATTGACTAATTTAAACAAACAAAGTAAATTAAACAAATTAAAATAAAGTAGATAAGTGTGTAAAAGTAAAAGAGTATGGGAAGAGAGACACAATATATTTATACTAGTTCAAAGTGGTCAACTTGCTGCTACATCTAGTTCCCAACTAACCTCGATAAGATTTTTGTACTAATGTAACAAAAAATACAACGTTAGATAACCTTCTCTCTTTTCTTTTTCCTTAGGCTAAAGAATAATCTTACTTTCTCATAAAAACAACTCTTTAGAGTAATTCACTAAGCTCATGATAGGGGTTAAATTGATATAGTTTTAATGGTTAATTTGTTGAATTATGATCCCTAATTTAGTGCTTAAGTATTAAATTAATGTCTTATTATGTTTAATTTGCAGAATGGAGCTTAAGGATGATGATTGAACCAAAAACATAAAGGAACTACCTTGGTTCTGACAATAAACAGCCCCCTAACAGGGTGCCATTAGTTGAAGAATAGGGGGTCATTTTTTGCTGCAGAAGTCGAGTAGTAATGGCACCTTCTCAGGGTGCCGTTATTGGGAGGCAAGGTGCCATTAGTTACTAGAGTCAACAATTTCAGTTCTAAATCTTTGTGATTTCAACCTTGGTGTGTTCCTAATTAATTTTATTGTCTACTAGCACATGTGGGAGGTCTAAAGAGTCTACATAAAACCAAGAAAACACAGAAAACACGTAGAGATTTGGGGGGACTTCAGATCAAACTTAGATAGAGAAGCTCTTGCTTCTCTCTTACATTTTCTTAGATAGTTTAGGTTTCAAACACTTGTAATTCAAGTTTGGGAGTGTATTATGAGTTGGTGCTTGTTGGAGATTAAACCTAAGACATGTATCTGAGTTTCTAAATCATCATAGGGAGTTTTCTAACTCAGATCATTACTTATATTCTCCTGTTTTTCAGATTAATAAAAGTTCATGTTCTTATGTGTATATTCTTGAATGTTCTTTGATTTTCTTGCTAGCTCTTGTGGAATTCGAGGCTGTGTTGATTTCCAAATCAAGTTAAAAAGTTCAAGACTTGTCTAGAAGAGTTCTAAACATGTTTTGTAACTTCTAAACTACTTATTTCGGCTTATATTTGTAGATTTGTCAAAGTATGTGTCTTAATATGCATGTTATGTATGCTTTGATGATTATGTGTGCTTAATTCCTATTTCCAACTTCGAATTTATGTGTTAATGTTTTAGAAGAGTCTGAATGCATGTAATAATGTTTGATTTTGTTTATTGAAGCTCTTAAAGTTCTGATTTTGGCTTGATCAACTAAAATTAGAGTGAAAGATAATCTCGGATATGAGAAATCTACCTAGACTATTGGAAAGATCAGTAAACAACATAAATCAATCAATGCATGACCAAACATTGATTATTTGTGAGAGTTAGAGGTCTGAGATTAAAATTCCAGAACTCACATTCTTAAAATTGAAGCCCATTGGCTAGATTTAAAGCATAACTAAATTTTAAACTAAGTTAAAGGGAGGAAAGGCATAAGTCTTAACATAGCTTTGTCTTAAATTCGTGAAGGAACTTTAATCTGCATTTAAATGTGTTTTTAAACTCAATAAGTTCATTAATCACTTATCCAGAGCTAGGTTCCACAAGTTTACCATTTTTAGTAATTTTATAAATCATTTTATAATTCAAAATTACAAGGTTTGAAGCATAATTAGGATAGTTCTTTAATTTTATCTTTTTTCTTTTAATCAATTAATTTAGAATTTCCTAGATAATGGTAATCTAATTAATCTAGTATTTAACATTCAAATACCATATATTTTTCCCCGTGGGTTCGACACTCGAAATTTATTACTTGTTCAACAGGTGCATTTGTCTTTCATCATGTTGGTTTTCACGTAATATCATTTTGGTTTTTAAAGTAAAATAGATTTAAAGAATGCCCATTTTTAATCATTCAACTAAGGAATAACAAGTTTTTGGTGCCGTTGCCGGGGACAAATTGACCTTAATATTAGGAAAATTGGTTTCAATTACTTTAACACTTGTAAAATTTTGTTTTATACTTTTTTTCTGAATTTTTCTATAATTATTTTCTCTTTATTTTGCTTTGTGTGCCTTATTTGCTTTTTTCTTAGTTTATTTGCCTGGTGTGTTTATTTTCTTTTATTTAGTCTTTTATTCGAACTTGTATGCATACTCGAGGATGCAATCCCGAGTTAGTAGACTTCAATCCAGAACTCGAACGCACATTAAGGAAGAAGAAGAAAGAAGCTCGTGCGACACCGTCCGATCCATTAGACATAGGAACCTCAACTGACCTGAATTCAACCTATAGAAATGAATCCTGAAAAACAAGTAGTTGTAGGACCTGATGTAGAAAATAGAGAACCAACCATGATGGACCTAACTTTAGGGAACCGAGGTAGACCTGTGGCTAGCGTTATGCAAGCCAGAGTTAATGCTAATAACTTTGAAATCCCGCATAGCATAATTTCAATGGTTAGGACATCATAATTTGGAGGTTCAGCTTTAGAAGATTTTAATGAACACTTGCAAAATTTCTTTGATATTTGTGATCTTTTGAAGAGCAATGGGGTCTCTGTTGATGCAATTAGGCTTAGACTTTTCCCTCTGTCAGTTAGAGATAAGGCCAAAGCTTAGTTATCTACACTTCAGCCTGGTTCCATTACTACATGGGAGGAATTAATGAAACTGTTCCGAGCTAAATTCTTCCCACCTACTAAGATAGCCAAAATGAAAATTGAGTTTAGCTCGTTCATGCAATATGAGAATGAGAGTCTATACAAGGCATGGGAACAATTTAGAAAGATGCTTGCAAAGTGTCCAGGTCATAGATTCAATACGTGGCAGCAAGTTGACATCTTCTACACAGGATTGACACCTTCA
>JAOXYD010023016.1:0-14511 GCA_028565735.1 Pinacopodium congolense | reverse complement strand
TTAGGAAAGGCTTTGCATGTCGAGAGATCCCAAAGTTAATCCTAAATTATTTAATTAGTGACATTTAGTTGCACCTTAAGAGAAGGTAGCTAAAATATTAGGAAATCTTGGGACAAATATAAATTAGATCAATTAAACCAAAGGGAAACAAATAGGGATAATAATAAATCCTATTCTTGAATCTTGATTTTCTTCGAATTTTTGTTTGCAGTGTTGGTGATTGGTTGTGATGCTTGCTTTTACTTCCAATTTGTTTTAATTTTACTTATTTATTTTTATTTTATGTGCTTGAATTGGTTTCTTGAACAAATTTTAACCTAAATTAAGTGGTGAATAACTACAATATTTGTGGGATAGATATTCGCTTTTTACTACAAAAATGGCCCGTATACTTGCGGTTTTGAACTTAAAACTGGTTTTAGTTTTGCAATTAATCAATAACAACTTTTTGGTACCGTTTCTGGGGATTGTTTTATTTAGCATCTTATTTAGTTTGGGTGACTAAACTAAGAAGTTACTAAGTGTCAAGAAAATCTACAAAGAAATATGGTAGAAGGAGAGTAAGGAGGAGCTGAGAGGGCATTGATAGATTTCATGAGGCCAGCTTTCAGTCCTCAAGGAATTGCAAGACTTGCGATTCAAGCCAATAACTTTGAAATCAAGCTGGCACTCCTTAATATACTTTAATCCAGTGTGTAGTTTGATGGGTTGGCTAATGAAGATCCCAATGCCCATCTTACTAATTTCTCGAAGATTTGTGATATTTTTTGAGTTAATGGGATGTCTGATGATCCCGTGAGGATGAGATTATTCCGCAAGTGTTTGACAAAAGTTTTAAAGGGATACAACTATCAACAAAATTAAAAAAGAACGTACGTTGAGGTTCAAATGTGGCTTACACAAGATCTCCCATCCAATCTTCTCAATTGAACCCTGCTCATCAAACGGAGAGTAGTTTATTGTAAATTTATATGGAGAATTTACTACCAAATTGACAGTCACATAACTTTCAGCAAATCCTATTTCGTTATAGAATCAAGGCATAAGTATACGTAGCTATTAAATGTAATGCTAAAGGACTTAGATTTGGGTTTGCGTATCTCGACAAAGGAATGGATTTTAATTTAGCCTTGCGTCAGATTAGATCAATTATTGTTGGTGGCTATAATGTTCGTGCATTTCATGCAAGATTCCCTTTGCAGAAGAATGATCAGGGGCGACCACAACAATGATTTAAAAATGATCATCAAAGACAAGTGCAACAGATTCCTAGACGCCATTATCCAAGTTATAAAGATAATCGCACGTATGTGCAAGTGACTCAAGGTGAATAGAATGTGGATATACCGATGATGCAAGTGGTTGTACCATGGTTAGCTAGATCGCTAATGAAGGTAATGCATAATCTAAAACATTTATACTAGTTAAAAATTGTTGTTGCACGCGGCAGGGTTTCTCAAATTGTCAAAGATTTTAACTAAATTGGACCCCATAACGAAGGACGCAAATTATATTACACGGTACATTGATAATGTAGAAACTTGAATACATAAAAGTCGATGGCTTTGGTGGCAAGTAGTGTAGACCACCTTGTCCACTATAAAAAGACACCGAGACCCTTTGAGTTTTGCACCACCAAAACAGCAGCAATTAAATCTGCGAAATGTTTCTCAAACACTTGACATTAGTCTTCTTGTTCCTGGTTGGGACAGTGATCCTCTCCTCTTACCCATCTTTTGTTCCTGATCATCCTTGACCTCCTGTCGGGTCGTCAGGTCGACCCGTTGGGCCGCGGGTCTGCTCGACAACAGCTCCTCCATCTGTCCACCATTTTCAATGGTTTTGGTGCATATTTCTTTGTTGTCTCATGATCTATGGATTGCCAATATCATTTCGTCCAAAGGAGGCTCCAAAACACTCCAAAAACATAAAGAAGAACTGGCCATGGGAGATGGAAAAAAATTCTAAAAATACCCTAAAAACCGACAATTCTCAGTCTAAAAGAAAGGGAAAATGCATCAACTCAACCATACAATCCATTCTGAGCCTCAACATAGTCATTCACATCCTTGTTTGACAAAACATGATTTTTGAGAACCATAAAACAATGAAAATATGCCTGAAAATAGCCATAAAATTGAATGAACAAGCTCTGATACCATTTGTTAAAAATCAATACAAGCATTCAATGCTTCAACAAGAACCGGCCATGGGAGATGGAAAAAATCCAAAAAATATCCCCAAAATCCGGCGATTCTCAGTCCAAAAATAAGGGAAAATGCATCAACTCAACCATACAATGCATTCTGAGCCTCAACACAACCATTCAAATCCTTGTTTAGCAAAAAACGAAATTTTCAGAACCAAAACCAATGAAAAATACCCGAAAAAGCCCTAAAATTGAATGAACTAGCTTTGATACCACTTGTTAAAATCAATACAAGCATTCAATGCTTCAACAACCAAGATCCATTCTATTTAAAGCATTAAAGATATACCTCAAAGACTACCTCCATCTTGATGTCTATCCATATTGACCTACAAAATAGACAGAAAAATACCAAAAAAACACAGCAGCCACTCACACTACACTTTGTGCACAAGAGCTAATGGTAGAAGATCCTCTTTGGTTTTCAAAACCCTTCACTTGCCAAACATACCTTACACTTTATCCATTTATATGGATAGGTATGTGACTATAGCTTAATGGGCCAACTATAGTAATTAGGGTACTACCATATGCCTTAATGCAAGTAACAAAAATTAACCATCCCATTATAGTTATTAAACAAAATATTAGGCAATTGATTAATGGTCATGTATATGGAATTAATGTTGTGATTATATTAAGTCCATAATTATTTCTAACATATATATATATCTTAATATATAATAAATAGATAAATGATAAAATAAACACTACACAGAACATGGATAAGCTAAACATATTATGACAAAAATATTCAATACATATCCACAATATTATGATTATACTTAGTTATATTATCATTACCATTTTGTCATGTTCTTGATTCATGAACAGACTTGACTCATGAAATCCAATTGACATCAAAAGATGATAATCGGCGGGTATAGAAGAGAGGGAGATGAGTTGCAGAAATGAGAACTTAAAGGAGAAGAGAAAAGCAGAGACAGAAAGATAGAATAGGAATTTGAATTGTATGTATTTATTGAATATCTCATACAATGATAGATGAGTTTATAGCCAATCATTGTCTTAATGATCAACGAATATTCTAGAGCTTGACAGCCTAAATGACAGCTAGGTCAGCAAACCTATAACTACCTTCAACTGAATTCGATTATCTCCACAACAGCTTATATATGGCTAATCACTCCACAACAGTTTATATATGGCTAATCACTCTCCTAGTACATGACAATACCCCATGCTTGGCAACTTCCTTGTCCTCAAGGAAGAACTCAGGAAATTGAGCTGTAATAAAACCGGTATCTTTACATATAGCTTCCTCAGGATTGAGATCCGCCCACTGAACTAATGCCTGTTGAATTTTCTGTTTCTTACGAACCACTTCCCTCTGTTGTAAAATAGCCACTAGTTCCACTTGAATTCTCCATTTGTGTGGACTGTTGGAAGCTTGGTGGATGTAGTCACCTTATCTCTTCTGTGCTGTTTAAGTAAGGATACATGAAAGACGGGATGAACTTGAGAATCATCCGGCAATTCCAATTTGTAGGCCACAACTCCAATTTTCTTCAAGATCTTATAGGATCTATTGTTGAAGGTCATGACAGTAAGAACCTAAAGTTTCTATTGGGTTTGAAAGAAAAAGAAAAGAAGATGGATGAAGAGAGCTGGAACTTTCATATTTATTTCTTAGTAAAAGATGAAATTTATAGACTAAAACTTAAACTACTTTTGCAGGAGATTAGGAAATAACAACATAAAATCTTCAAAAGATCCTAAAATAACTTAACAATTTAAGAAAATCCTAACTAATCTGACCAAATCGGCAGCTTCAATGTCACATGTTTAATAATATCTGTATACTTTTAGTCATTGCTTCACAGATGAAATCGTGGCAAACCACCGAGTAGGTACTCTCTATATGAAAATTTGCAATATGCAATCTCAAAGTATGTCTTTACTAATAAATTGTTTTCACAATATCAAATTTTTATAAAAAATATGAAGAATGTATGAACACCTACAAAGGTCGAAGAAACTTTAAAAATTTCCAAATGGACAGAGACAATTCAAATATAAAATGGAAGTAATATAAAAGAATGACACACAAAATATTATTTCACTTTCTCCCAAAAAAATCAGTGGGCTACAAATTAATATTCACCATTAAGTACAAAGTATATTTGATCATTATAACGCAAGACTATTAGCAAAGGGATATACCAATCATATAGCATTGAATATCAGGAAACTTCTTTTGTAGTCCAAATGAACACCATCATATTCTCGTTATCCTTGGTAGCAAAGTTTAATCAAGCTTTAAAGCAATTTTATATGAATCCTTTATGGACATTTCGGGGAGGAAGTATATATGTAGGTATCACTTAGGTTTGATACTCCATAAAATAAGGGAGACGAGTGTAGATTACATAAAGTAATGTATATCCTAAGCAGTCACTACATGCATGGTTTAGAAAGATCACAAATGCTATAAAATGAATTAGCTATCATAAGGGTAACACATATCACACTTTATTCATCAAACACAAGGATGGTGAAGTTACAATGCTCATTATCTATGTTGATAATATAATTGTAATGGGTAACAATACAGATGAGATAAATCAGTTACAAGGATATTTGTCCTTTAAATTTAAAATGAAAGATTTAGTAGGACTCAAATATTTTTAAGAAATTGAAGTCGTAAGGTATAAAGACACTATACACCTATTATAACAGAAGAATATCTTAGATCTATTATTTGAAACTGATATACTAGAATATAAGCCAGTAGAAACACCCATTATTCAAACTTATTGCTTAGTTGTTTATTCAAATCAAATATAAACGAGCTAGTAAAGATACTGACGATTAGTAGGGAGGTTAACCTATTTATCTCACACGCTTTTAGATATTATTTATGTTAATAGTGTAATAAGCTAGTTTATTCATACTCCTAGTGAACATCACCTAATAATTATAATGAGGATCTTAAGATACCTCTAGAGAACTACGAAAAAAGAACTTACCTTTTAGAGCCATAAACATATGGAGGTAAAAAGATTTACTAATGTAGATTAGCCAAGAAACATTACTAATTAAAGATCTACCTCAGGTTACTTTGCATTTATTACAGGGAATTTAGTCACATGGTGTAGCAAAAAATAAAATGTAACAATAAGGTCCTCAATAAAAAAAATATATAGCAAGGTCTTTAAAAAAAGAAAAAATATAAGGGCACGATTTATAAAATATATGAACTTTTATGGCTTAAGATATTATTTATTGAGATTGGTTTTGAGCCACAGGATTCTATATTTTTATATTATGATAATCAGGTGACACAAAGAATAGCTAATAATCTTATATAGCATGATCGAACTAAACATATTCAAGAGGATCAATGCTTCATTAGAGAACCTAAATCTAATGTTGGTAGTCATTCCTTTCATTTGATCAAGTAATTAGCTAGCAGACATTTTAACACAATTTCAAAAATCTTTAGGGCATGTTTAGTTGAGTTGTTGGTTGTAGTTTTTGTTTGTAGTTTTTGTATTTTTGTATTGATTTTTTCATGTTTTTTCAATTTTTGTAATGTATTAGTGTGTTGTTTTTTTAAGTTTCTGTATTTTTTTTTTCAGTTTATGTATTTATAAAAATAAGAAATGAAAATCAAAAATAAAAACCCAACTAAACATAACCTTACTAAATCCCTAGATAAGTTAAGCTTAGAAAACTTCTTTACACTAACTTTAGATGGAGTGTTAGCAGAGATCAACAACCGTTTAGTTCTTGATTGATGAAGAATATTATAACCAAAGATCCAAAATATTTCCTCCTCAATTGAAAAAGATTATATAGTTGTCAGGGTTCTTATTTATAATCAATTGTATCTTTTTATATATTAGATGGTTTGTTTCTATATTAAGATGCACTACCCAGACTATATAGTTATACTTTATATCACATAATCATATCTTTTCCTGGGACAAAATTGCCATCCCCTTTACACTAAGATGGGGCAAGGTGGAGGGACATAAGGGGCTTACACATGTAGGCCCCTTAGTTTTCTTATTTTTGGATATGATTAGGGGCTCTCGGATGGGAAGCCCCACTTGGGGGGTCATTTATACCCTTTCCTTTTTCCTTGGATAGAAATGCCCTCTAAGGGCTCCCATGCGAAGGCCTTTAATTTTCTTCTTTTTATTATCATAATATATACAGCTATTATGAAACTTAATTTTCATCACATTAACAAGGTGTTGGAGGATTCGCATATCTAACTGTTTATTTCTAAGTATTCTTTTCATTTCATATCATATTTATTAAAATTAAAAGAACTAATGCTTTGATAAATTTATTAAGATTCATTTTATTCTAATATAGGAGATGTCTTACACGTTGAAGCTTGAATGAACTTTTTTATTCTTTTTAACTAGGTAAAAAAAGGTTTGTACTTGACTTATCTTAAAGAAAACATATCAAATTTAATTTTATTAAGTTTGGTCTCGAATTTGAATCAATTTTTTAGTACAATGATATCAAAAAAAAAATTGAAATGTTCATATATATAATCTTAGAGATTGAGTACTTAAAAAATAAAATTCAATTTAATAAACGGATTCAAAATTTTCAATTATACTTGAAATTAAATTAATTAGAAATTGGATTCATTTAGTTAAGCATGATGGAACTAAAACTTATCAAGTTTTTAACTCGAGTCTTAAAGGTGTCTAGCTTGACCTAATAGTATCTCTAATTCCATGTACCTAATATATATATATATATATATAGAGAGAGAGAGAGAGAGAGAGAGAGAGGTTGAAGAGTCTAGAAATATTACTATTTTATGATAATTTTTATTTAACATAAAGCCTTAATTATCAATATATAATATAATATATTTTTATAAGATATTAATTAAAGACCCTATTTCTTGTTATCCCTCCAATAAATTATTCATAAGCAAGATACAAGTTATATTCATTTATGTTGGTATCACTGATATTGGCAGTTAGTGATAAATTTCCAAGTCATATGAGGAATTATTATGTCATTGTTAACCTGTTAGCATAAATCAATGCACATCAATTAAGTGACTAAGTTTTTTCGAAGTTATAATAAAAATTTAAAGCAAGTTGAAACATTTTGAGCCAAAGAAGTTGTATACCGAGCTAGCTTTTAAAATAAAAGGGAAAAGATACGGTTGATTTTATGAATTTTATTTAAAAATTTTATGATTTAAAAATTTTAGGAGTTTTTATATTTTTTGAAAATTTTAAAATAAATCTTCTAAATAATAATATTAATTTTTTATAATGAAATTCATTTTATTAATAAAATAATAAACTTAAAATATTCATAACTCATCTATTTACTCGAATTTTATTTTTGTCAAACTCATATCTCCTCCTTTATTCTGCCATTACTAGATTTTTAAGAGGTGAGAATTCAAATTTCTTTGACTTGTGATCAATTTTTGATAGTATGTTTATATGATGCTAGCATTTTCAGCATCATGATAATGATGTTTATTGTTTGAGTGGTGTGGATTTTTTTAGTTTAACGTGGAAACATATCCAAAAGGAAGTATATGGGGAAGTAGGAGGGGCTATTGGAACCCAGTAATTTTATCGTAACAAATGCTTTGAGAATTGAGATCATGATTAGACCAAATCATTTGTGATGCAACATAAAAGTGAATTACTCTAATCCAAGAGTAGAAAAATCAAAGACAATACAAAATCCTCTAAAAAAAACTAAGAAACTTCATTTAATAGTTTTGGAATGACCTTCTAAATCACAAAAGATGGCTATAAATATATTATGAAACTTTAAACCTTAAACTAAAGATAAAAATGTCTTCTATAATTAAAATAAATAAAACACGTAATTTTTTTGTTTAGAGGAACACGGCACTTACACATTATTAGGTAGGTGCTGTGTTGGCTAACATGACCCTTACATAATGGTACAGAGGTCTCGTGTTAAAAATAGGCATATTCTGCCTTCACCTGATAGATCAGTACAGGTCTAATACGAGGGTGTGTAGGGAGTATGCATATTTGTCCTTTAAACGAAAAAGTCTTTTAAAACAAGACACAATAGTATCATTATGGGTTGTCATTTGATTTATGGGAAATGCACGTGTCAACTTTTTTGTAGGCTTCTAACGATCCAAATACTTCATAAATCTTATACAAATTTTGTCCACATTAATCCCTTCTACTTGTAAAGAACTAGAGCTAGAGTTATGTTTAGAATATCTAAATAGGAGATTAAGCAAATAAAGTGAAATATCAGTTACATTGAAGATGGATTGATGTTATCCATCAATAAAAATAATTGAACAACATAAGTATTATCGTTGATCTTCATGTTATCTTAAATGGTCTGTACTTTCTTACCTTTAATTTTTTATGACTCTCAATAATTCTATTCTTATTCAATAATACTATAACAATGTCTCCAACTTCAAATACTTAAGCTTTCCTATGTTGGTTAGGTAAATTCGGCTTAAACAATAACAAAATCTCAATTCTTCAAGTTTTTATGACATAAGCATCTCATCAAATTACTAATGTTCTATTCATCCCTTCTAATCATCTATCGGTATGTGGATGAGTAGTGATACTATGTTTAAGAGAAGAAGTTAACATATCCCATAAAGTTCTCTAAAGTGACTGGAGAACCTAATATTATAATTGGATGTAATGGACTTTGGAATACCATAAAGCCTCACCACTTCTCTAAAAAATAACCCTAGCAATTAAAGTAGTATTCACCACCTTTTTATACGGTAGAAAATATGTCATCTTTAAAAACTTGTCATGCACATCAAAAACATAATCCATTCCATTTTATGTTCTAGGCCATTCTCACACAAAGCCCATAAAAATATTCTCCCAAATATTATTAGGAACAAGTAATGGAATATAGAGGTAAGTCCCTTATAAGCTTGATAAGTTTGGTATCTTAAAATGATAGAAATTACATCTTTCCTCAACTTAGGCGAAAAACACCTCTTATAAACTGCCTCAAGAGTTTTATTATATGAAGATGATTAGCTAGTCCTCCACTATTTAAGTCTCTAATCACTTTCTCCCTCAGTAAAGTATATGGAAGGCAAAGCTAATTACCCTTCAAAAGAAACCCATCATGAACATAATAACTCCTATATAATTTCTTCACCAAGCATTTTTTCCATATGTCCTTAAAATAAGGATCATGTACATATAATTCTTTTAAATGATCAAGCTAATGAATTACCAAATTTAAGGTCTTAATCATTGCCACCCTTATACTCAATATATAAGCTATTACATTACTTTTCCCTACCTTATGAATAAGCTTATGAGGACATTAATCAACAAAGGCAAAACACTTAACGTGAATTACTTTTAACTCCCTAAATATTTTAAGGCTTAGTGATCAATTTAAAGAAAATTTTCCTTTCCAATTAAATAGTGTTCTCATGTTTTCAATGCTCTCATAATAGCACAAAATGCTTTATCATAAGTGATCCCCTTTTATCTAGCATCACTTAATTCTTCACTAAAATAAGCTATTGGGCTCCTTTTTTTTTCAAATAAAACATCCCTAATTCCAACTCTAATAACATCACACTCCATTTAAAATAACTTATTGAAATTAAACAAGGATAAAATAAGAGTTATATGTAATTTTTCTTTAATAAGAGTACAAATTTGTTCTTGTTCCTCATCCTATTTAAAATTTTCCTTTTTCAAACACTTACTTGTAAGAACTATAATGTTACTGAAGTTTTTGATAATCCTTCTATAAAATGTTATTAATTCATGGAAACTTCTCACATATACAACATTCTTAGGTGAGGCCACTCCTTAATAACTTTTACTTTATCTTCATCTACCGTAACACCATCTTTTCCTACAGTGTACCTATAAGATAGAAAAGTTCCAGTCATAAATATGCACTTCTTTATATTAGAATACAATTTGTTATCCCTTAAGGTCTCAGACACCCTTCTAAGATACTCAACAAGCTCATTAATAGATTTACTATAAATAAAAATTTTGTCAAAATAAACCACAATAAATTTACCTATGAAAGGTTGTAGCATTTGGTTTATGAGACGCATGAAAGCAAATGGTGCATTGCTCAGTCCAAAGGATATAACTAACTATTCATATAATCCATCCTTTATGTTGCAGACTTTCATTTATCTCTGGATCTTAGCCTTATCTAATGATAGCTCTTCTAAGGTCAATTTTGGAAAAAATAATTACCCCACTCAATTGATCTAACATGCCTCCATCCTTAGAATAGGAAACTTAAAGCCAATAATAATCTTATTTGTTGCCCTATTACCAATACATATCCTTCAACTACCATCTTTCTTTCATGTAATTAAAGCATTAACAGCTCATAGACTCATATTGTCCTTAATTTGACTCTTCTTAATTAATTCTTCTACCTTCTTCTTTAAACTCATTCAGTAATGAGATAGGTTAGGTACACTAACTTTACGAATAAGATCTATATAGTGTTGACTATTACACAAAGAAGGCAATTTTTTGGGTAACTATTCAGGAGCTACACCCCTAATTCCTTTAAAGTGGATGGTACTTCTAAAGGAATTTCATCTTCCTACTTTTTCTTCTCCCACCTCTTCCTTTTTTACAATCAGAAAATGCACCTCCCTTATTTCTTTTATCTCCCCCATAAGTTTTCCTTTATTATTTTCTACTTATAAATATTCCTCCTTCCTAAATGCATTACATCAATATCACATTACCATTCCATAGTATACTAAAAATATTTTTCATGCATCCGTGTCAACAACATTATAATAATGCTTTTCATAATATTTACTAGTTGAGAATGGTACCTTACAGCGTTCGTTGACAAAAATCTCTCTGACCTTCTTAATTCACCATGGCTTTCCTTATAATATTTTCTTAGCTACCTCTATTAATAATTAGCTCACATAAATTTTCCTACACCATACAATTTATGCAAACAAGCTTATGATTTTACAAATAATCATGCTCCTTATAGGATATCATTAATCTTCTAATCACGCCTACAAAGCTTCATCATTCTCTTCCTTTGTTTGCATGCACATATTTCCTCCTCCTCCTCATCATCTTCTTATTACACCATCATATTTACTACTTTCCACTTTAGGCATTCATTATATTTGTTTTTTGGTTTGTTGCATTTAGGCTTGTCACAAGGATTGGTGGCTTTAGAGGCCATAGGAGCTGTCTCACTTGAATTATCATTATTAATGTTGCTCCTCCTACCACTACCATATGTAGCAGCTGCACTTACTACTTCTTTTCCTTTCTTAATGGAAGCTCTTTCATTCACATGCTACTTTTCGATCATCCAAGGCACATGAGCGTGGCATACAACCTTTCACTGAGATAGTGTTTTTTCAACTCTCTCAAAAATGGAACCTATTCCAAACATATATGTTATGGTTCCCTACTTCGATAAGGTACAAATATCTCAATTTGATATAGATCATGCTAGATCCCACATCTAGCATGACCAACAAACAATTTGATCGCTTAGCCTCGTTCATGTTCAACACAAGAGCACTCAATTAGTTAGCTATTACACACTTGTTTAATGGTGGCTGCTTCGCATATATATAAGAGTGAATCCTTTCGATTTTAAAAAGGATCACTAATCCTTAACTTTTCAAGGAATCTTAAAAGGATTAAACCAAAGATTAAAAAAATCAACCAAAACTTTTTTTCATACCTATAATTGTAGGAGACTTTAATCTAATGCAATTAAAATTTCTTTAAATAGGCTAGAAAAATTATTAGAATCTTGAGATTTTGTAACAATAAAGGACATCCCAATAGTAACTCATCCTAAGCTAATTTATTAGATTGTGATATTATTACCCATTTTATACATGTTAAACCGGCCCTTTGATTCAAAAATCGCGGTGATAGAGGAACTGGATAATAAAAAAGAAGGATTCTAATTGCAAGATATCTAATGAAATTATCACTAGAATTGCAAAGTTAACTCCACAAAATTTTTGTTAATTTCCCTATGTTTTCCCACATTTTTTCCTTCACTTCTCATTAAACATCGATTCTATTTTTATAGTTAAATTCCTTACATCTTGAACTATAAGCACTAACTGAATCCCATTTTTATCCCTTGTACTTGGCTTCAATCCCCTCAAGTATTGTGACAATTGCTAAGTTAAGTTTCTGACAACTAATTACAAGCTGCCAGCTATAAAAACCTTCCGATGTATTCATAAATATTCCTATTTTCTTAGTGGCATTATTGATAAGCATTAAAGATATACTATTTATAATTTGGCGATAGAATTCTGCTCCTTAATAATTGTTTTATCCTCCTCTTTGAAGAAATATGATTCCTTCCCATCTCTTTTCTTAATCTCCTTTAATTGTTCCCATCATATTGATGCTCTTAGTTTTAATCAATAAGTTACTAATTTGATTTTTCTCTTCCCAAGAATCTCAGTGTACTCGAAAAAAACATTTCACCTTTGCTAGCTAGTCCAAAAATGCCTTTATATCTAAATTACCACTAAAGGATAGAATATCTACCTTTAGCTAGTTTACACTTATACTATTCTTCATTACATTTTTTATGAACTACTTCTTCATCATCGTTCGAACTATTGTTGTAATCCTATGATATGATTTTGAATTTAAAGATGCCTTGTAAGGTCACCTTCTCAATCAATTGGATCCCCAATTCTCTTATGATTATCTCATCATATTGGATCCGCAATTCTCCTATGATTATCTCATCACAATAACACTTGCAATTGATCCCTTATCTCTATTAGTTACCATTCTATATTACAATTTGACTCTCTCTATTTTTTAGTTGTTCTTCAAACTTTGAGTAACCCATGAATATCTTAATTGGTATTGTTGACTATAATCAAAAGAACAAATTTTGTGTTTTCAAAACTCTTATACCACCTGCTGCAACATAGAATTAAATTGCTTAATCCAAAAGTAGAAAAATAAAAGAGAATACAAAATTTAGTGAGAAGAAAAATTAAAAAACATTATTTAGTAATTTTAAAATAATATTTTGAATCATAAAAGGCAAGTATTTAAATATATTATGAAACCTTTAACTAAAGACAGAAACATCTTTTATAACTAAAATAAAAAAAATACATAATTTATCATTTAGAGGAACATGACCCTTACACACTGGTGTATGGGTACTGTATTGGCCAACGGTACTTATACATTGGTGTGTAGATCATGTATTAAAAAAGTCATATTCTACCTTCACTTAATGCGTCAACGTAAGGCTAGCGATGGGGCTAGCGTTGGGGCTTGTTGAAAATTAAAACATTATGTCTTCTTTCTTCTAGATAAAAATGACCCTCAGAGTCTCAGACTGGGACATAACAATGCCATAGTGAGCTGCCGTTTGGCTTCTGAAAAAAGCGCCTGTCAATTCCCCTTAGACTTTTGGCGAACTAAATGCTCCATAAATATCATATTAATTTTGTCCGCATCAAGTTGCCTAACCCATACGTTACTGAAAACGAGTGGGAATTATTAACAAAATACAGCCAGAGAAAAGGACAAGCATAAGTCAACTTTACCATTGTATCCAGTGAAGGTGATTTTTCAGGTGTGAAAGAGAGACCATTTCTGCTTCCACATAAAGGGAAATAAAACAATGAAAATATCATTATGCTTTTTAAAAAATAATAAAATATCAGTATGTTTGTGATACAAATTAAACTACCTGAATAAAATATCAGAGAAGCTAGTAAATTGAGTCTGTCTCTGAGATGTTCTTAGAATTATTAAATATTATGTACCCATCTTATGCACAAATCATAACCGTGAGAATACTTTCGAGACAGCTATGGTCAAAAGGAACTGAAGCAGCGGCCAACCCTTGATACATTTTTCATGGTTCGATCAAGAAAATCCAATAATAGCTATTTTATAAGGAGTGAAAACCATATTTGGAAAAAAAAAAAAAACAAGTTCCGAGTGGATGGTGATCAATCGGATTACAGTATTTAGATTTTATTATTTTATTCATAAAAATGAATCGTATTACTCTGATATGATATGGTTACTTGTTAAATATAAATCACCTTAGTAATATTTAACAAATAATAATAATATAAGAATTAAATTTGAATTTCCAATATTAAATCTCAGAGATTTTTAATAAAATGTATTAAATGAAAGGAAATTCAGATGTCATTTTACCCAATAATAAACGAAGGGATTCCCAAGCCTTTACCATAAACTTAAAAGACATTAATGTCCTCCCCCATCATGTTGAAAATGTGAATGCTAAGAATGCAGTCA
>JAOXYD010023005.1:0-14511 GCA_028565735.1 Pinacopodium congolense | reverse complement strand
CTATACATTCCTTATTTTGCATGTGATTCTAGAATACTAGTAGTAAATCAGGCATTAAGAGATTTGAAGACTGCAACTAAGGTACTACTATTTCACTTGTAAGGAACTGACAAGAGGATGCAACAACAAGCCAATAAGAAGAGAATAGAAAGAGAGTTTTCAATGGGTGATTACATCTATGTTAAGTTGTAGTCCCATAGGCAGGAGTGGACTGCTAACTAGAAATTATCACCTTTATTTTATAGATTGTTTAAAATCATAGATAAAATGGGACAAGTCATATACAAGATGGAATTACTTGCTAACAGTTGTATTCACAACATTTTCCATAACTCACAGTTTAAGAATTATTTTCATGTGGGTAAAGCTTCATCAGCATCTTTACCTCATGGACTCTTTAACTAAGAGAAGACTCTAACGACTATTTTAAAACATCGGATGGATAATTGATGTGAAAATTTTGTAATAAAAATTTTAGTTTTATGGTTAGACGGTACCACAGAACCTACTTGGGAGTTTCTGTTTGGCATACAACAATGATATCTAACTTTAAACCTTTTGTATAAGGTTCTTTAAAAGGAGGAGATAATGTTACACCAAGAAAAAGGAAGGCAGTAAGGGAATTCCTACATTGTCATTATACCTAATAAAAGCTATGAAAACAATTATCAGAAAGCACACGTGTAGCATCCCACTCTCATAGAACACCTACCCGATATTATAATGAATATTCAAGTAAATACCTTACAAGGGTGGCACGCTAAAGCAATTACAGTAGGCATCATGCAACATAATCAAAAGGAACATAGACATCAAAACTCATATTTTATTAAACCAAATTTCATTTATACATCATCATAAACTGTACATAAGCAACAAACAGAACAAAAATATGCTATCTAGACTCTTCGAGACTTCAACTGACCAACCTATGATCCATGATAAGTCTGTAAGTATGTAACTCTCACTCTCTCTAAACTATATTAACTTATGAGTCAAGCTCCCTCCAACCTGAAATGTTGAGTGGGGTGAGTTTTCAGGGAAAAAAATCAGTAAGTGGCCATCATCGATGTGCTCATTCTATCCACACATAAGCATATAATACAAAATAAATCACAGAATCATCACAATTAAAATCACGTTTTTCATGTGTTTAGCATATCAAAGTATGATTATATAATGACATTCTATCAAACGAGAAGACAATTATAAATGCACATGGGACTCGATTTTCTTTTTCTTTTATTGTGACTTTGTACCATTTACTATCCCATACCAATAGATGATACTAGGCTCATTCTTCGGGTATCGACCTCGATCCATAATGGAAAGCGGATTCTTTTAGGATACCGACCTCAATCCATAGTGGAAGGTGCATACATATCTAAGCCTGAGGCTCGTTCCAACCACGGGCGTAAACCCCACACCAACTATGGCTATCCTAGTCACCTTAGTCACAATGTCATTAATTTGATCATACATTTAATGAATGCAAAGCAACATATTACAAATCATACAATCAATCAATCAAGCATAATATACATACAGTTAGCATTTTCATAATCATCGGACCTAAGTTCGGCATCTAACTTGTGGTTAGGAATTACACAGTATCAGACGGTTTTGATCAAATTAGAATGGGAGCACATGTAAAACACATATATAGACTACAATTATCAGATTAAAGTCCAATATTAACATAATTAAGCACATAGGTCTTAGAGTTCACATACAAGTCAGCACTTCCAATGTATTCCCGATACCGAACATCCTCGGACACTCAGTGTGCGGAATAGTAGTAGACATACCACCTTATACCTCGATATTATATATATATATATATATATAATCAGATCAATTTTCACAATTTTAAAAAATATAAGCAAAAACTGAAATAACTGGATTAAACACAGCATATAAAGTGATTGTGCACTCTAGTCCATCTCACAAAGATCTCTAGATATTCAATGTCTAGCTATTCGGGAGATGTCTGGATGCTGCTTAATGTGCTCTCCTATAATTGCATTTCATACACACATATTATTATTTGTTCAATTGCATAATAACTAATTATGCATGTATGAATATGTCATGAATAATGAATGCTCGATTCATATTCAATCACTTTTAATTTACCTTATTCATACACATTAATTCCAACCATCCAATTGTTAATATATATCATCATTTCACAATCGGCACTTATCGAATCTTCTAATACTCTATCCTTAATTCATTTAAAGTCTCATTTTCGAAGTTCACTATGATTGCATGTCAGAAAAATATGCATAACTTTCAATACACTAATCCAAATGACATGCCACTTTCACCATATTCAGGTTAAGATCCATATCTACATCTTTCATACTTTTAAGCTCTTTCTTATTCAGCCTATAAATGCCTCAAAATTAGGACTTAACTTTCTATTCCAGATTTGGGATTTCATTGAACGTAATTTCGGTGTACTAACCATAACTTAAGTTATACTCATTCAATAATCATGATTCTTTCATCAATTCCAAGTTAAGATATAGAAATACAACTTTTATGTTTAATGCTTGTTCAAAATCAAGCTCTAACCATCTAAAAATTAAGCCCGAATACACAAGTTGTAGAACTAAGTTTTCTATTGGGTAGTTTAAGAAAAATAGCCATAGATTGAGTTTCACTCATCCAATGATTGCAATTCTTTCACCAATGTGTCACTAAGACATTAATATACAATTATATTTTTTTAACATACTCCAAATTTTGTCTCTAAGTATCTCAAAAACTAAAACATAATTCGATTTTTCCAAAATAGGACATGTCATAAGCAGTTTCGAGAGAATGATCATAATTCTAGTTATATTCATCCTTTTTATATGATTCTTTCACAAATATCTCACTAACATCCAGTT
This sequence comes from Pinacopodium congolense, assembly GCA_028565735.1. NCBI lineage: Eukaryota > Viridiplantae > Streptophyta > Magnoliopsida > Malpighiales > Erythroxylaceae > Pinacopodium > Pinacopodium congolense. Next base: position 11,611 of record JAOXYD010023005.1, on the reverse strand, counting down.
ATATAACTTTCATTCTTAAGCCTCTTTCATATTCGAATCCTAAATTCATACAAAATGGGTCTAAAAGTCAGATATCAAATTAACCTCGGTTTTCATGTATATTATTCCAATCTCATGCCTATTTTAACTCTACATACTTACATATATCTCATGCTTTCATGCTTTATCAAGAGGGGCCATATAATTACTTGTTATACTTTAAACAAATCCATTTTTAGCTCCATAAACCATACAAATCCGTGCTCCATTCAAGGTAAGAGAAGAGGGGTTTGGAAGATCTCATCAAGATCTACAAAATACTTCAAGGTTTGGCTTGATTTTGGTAAGAATCATGTATGTTAGGATTAGGTATTGAAGGTCACAAAGGAGGAAGAAGAAAGCATAAGAAAATGTCTAGAAATTGGACTCAAAATGGTTAAAAACCATGGTAGTAAGTAATGAAACATAATTGGTCCAAATGTTACATTCTCATTGGTTTATACTCTACCAATCACTTTCTTTAACTTATCATCCCTTGTTTACATCCCCATAACTCACTAAACACTGATCATTTGATGATGAAATTTTATAGACATATCCACAAGACATATATGAACAATTTCCATGTTTCATATGTACCCTAATTAAGACTTCAAGGTCCTCATTTAAAATGAAACATCTAGGATTCCCGAATCAGTATCCTAACATGAGCAGATTCAGTAAAACAACTATAACTTTCATTATATTTATCCTTTTGACTAGATTCTTTTGCCAAAATCCAACTACGACTTACTAATACAACATTTCTTCCTTATACTCCTTCAAATTTGCACTCTATTAGGATAGAAAATGAGTTAAAAAGGTAGACTAGATTTCAGTCTGGAAATCAAATTTTAACTCTAATGACGTCTAAATTATAAACCCCTCTCTACAACATATTATACTTCATCAAGCCACCCTTTTCCATTTCCTCAAACATTTATCATCAAACCAATCCCTCAATTTTCATCCCTTTAAATCATAAATTCATAAGTTAAGACACAAATAACTTCAAATTTGCATGATAATCACATCAAAATCACTTATAATGCATCTAACACATTTACCATTATTCCAAATCACAATTTAAGTATGTATACATGTGAAATGACTCTCTGAACAGTAGATTCCTATATATAAATGAATCGAGTCACTACAAAACGTGTCATACATTGATAGGATATATTGGTTTTGTAGTAGAAACCAGCTTCGTATATTTGTAAAGGATTTATTACAAAGCAATATAACCATATATAAATTCTTTATTCAATTCTCAAATCTTCTCGTACTTGCTCTTAATTTCTTTCTAGTTTTCTTCCTCATTATGATTCTTTTGTCCTTTTATCATATAAAATGCTATCATAATCAGCATGCTACAGGTAAATTCTTTCATTCTAAAAAACTCCCTATGCATATTATATATCTCGACTTGCTCCACCATAAATATCATAACTGAGTCTTATGAAATTAGAGCCGCATGTGTCTGCTTAATCCAACCAAATCCCTATTTTGCCTAAGTACAATTATTAACAAAATTAGAACCCCCAGGTTAACCTCCATCTTCTTTAGCAATTTATGGATAGCTCATAGATAATCACCATTTAAATTGGATCATTGCACTAAATCTGCTACGTAACATTCTAACTGATTTAACTTCCTAAATTCAATATGAAATATAAGAATAAAAAAACAAATAAGTAGCATTCTAATCAATTTAACTTCCTAAATTCAATATTTAATATAAAATGGAAGAAAAACAAAGATATTGATAATTGAACTCATGACCTTTAAAATCAAAGCTCTCACCATACACTAGCATAATGAGATTTAAAATATAATATGGTTTATGTTCTGTAGATGGAAAACATATTTGTTTGTTCTTTAAATAGCTTAGGAATTTATAAATTGCATTCATTTACACAATTTGATTTACAACTGGTGAAATTTATTGAAGGAAATTTTATATCTCCTAGTGCATCTTGGTCTGAAACTATAAGGGCCAGTATTTTCCTTTGCATTTTGATCAGTCACTAAACATTGACCTGATTAAAATATCACCTGAGCCTTATGATTTGCCTACAAGGTTGGAAACAGTTGAATTTGGAAATTCTTAAGGAAGAAAGTGCAAAGAATTAGTTACTATGCTTGGAGAAGTAGTAGTTCTTGGAGATACAATGGCTAAAAAGACAAGGACTGTACTTTTGAATGGCCTTTATGAGAATCTATGTTCCCTTTACTTAATTTTATTTCCACTTTTATTAGAGGTTTGCTCTAAGATACTAGTAGAAGAGGGAAGAGGTTGCATCCAAAGCAAAATAAAAATATGCATCCATTGGGAGCTAAAATAATTGACAATGAATTCCTAGATGAACTGATCTCTAACAAGTCATCAAAATCATTGCACCAAGGGAAAATACAAACTTTTTGAGAAAGCAATAGAAGAAGACTTATGCTCGCGCACTTGACTTGTCACTTAAGCTGCGTACATTATAGGATACTATATATTTTAAGGTATATATTAATAAATGTATGGATATTTTTAATATTATATATTGTTATCTTAATAAACATTAAGGTATGTATGGTTGTTGTCTATTCAGTGAAAAGGGTTTGCCTTTACATTAACATGTTATTGTTAATGAAAGGATAAAATTGTTGCTTTTATTATTGGATATTTTTGCCTTAAAAAATCAATTCATTGCCTTAAGAACTCAAATTGTTGCTATATCTATCTAACATTGTTGCTATCATTTGAAACTATTCTCTTACTTTGGCCAAAACTTTAAGCAACTTTTTTTTTGTCTAAACAAAAAATTTCATTATCTTATATTTATAGTAGTGCCAGTTTATTTAACGTTACATATTTTGTTACCTTAACTAAAATGCAATGTTAATTGCACTTCTAATTATAACTTTATCCGTTGCTTAATTTCTTTTTTATTGTATTGATCCAAATAAGGATTTAAATTCATTTTTCTAGTAAATTAAGAGGTAATATCAGCAACTAATTAACCACTTCAATAAATATACATATCTAAAGCTATTTATGCCTTAGCGTAAGAGGCTAAATGAAGGAGGGGTAGGCATTAGAGAAGTAAGCCTGGGAATTAGGATATTGATCAATACTAATCAATACATCTAGTCCCAATAGACATTAGGACTAAAGTGAAAAAGTTAAAAATATAGATTAGTACTTCAAACATTGATTATTCTATAAAATAACGAAAATCATTTGTCTATAAAAACAAATTCTTACTACTTGCCAATTCTATTTTGACAATATTGAACAAAACTATAGTTTGATTGCTAACTAAACAGCAAATCATGCAACTAAGTTTTAGTTATAAGTCCTATTTGTATCACATAAAACCTTAATATAACTTACTCTACAAGTAACTAATAGCGTGTCTCGATGTTTATTCCTTCTATGGAAGTGAGTTTTGAATCACATAATTTTTTCTTTTTAAAGGAGCCCCTAATTTATTTTAAGATTATGAATTCATTCTTTTGATAGAGACATATAGTAAATATTTACCTTATTAATTAGAGTTGCCAAACAACATAGTGAATTTGATGTGTAAGGCTTATTTTCATACTATTTTAATATGAATAACAATTCCTTATAACCTACATTAGAATTCGAATTTATGTCCCTATATTGTGAAGTTCAAACCTTACATTAAATTTGATATATAATGAACTTATATCAAATAGTTTAATTCGTATCACTAATTTTTAACTTAATAATTTTATATTTTTCGAAGACGAGAACCAAATTATTTAGTGAACCAAATGATTTAAATATTAAGGACTATACAAGAGTAAATGTTAATAGTTTATTTGACCAATTTATCTTAATAATATATATTAATTTTCTAGACTTTTTTAGTTTTTTTTTTTAGAATTTAGCTAACATTATGTTATATGGTAGAGAAATCTCATCTAGAAGTGTGTTTCATTTAAGTGAAGATTCAAAATCAAAATCCCCAGGAACTAGAAAGAGCTTCATTAATTATATTACTTCCACAAGTTCGATGTGTATGATTCATACTATACGATACCATATGTTTCAGGATAACTTCATCTATCACAATCATTTCATTCCTACCATTAGATATTTGAATATACATAGTGTAAAAGCAGATCACACGATTGATGAGCAACTTGTTAAAGCTTATTCAAGGTGTACGTATGCATCTAATTCCCAATAACTTAGAAATAATAACTAGAACATGGACTATGTGTACCTGAACTATACAAATGTAGATGCTTACTTTTGCACAATTTTGTTTGACTTGACTACCAATTAGCATAATTAATGTTAGAGAATAGTTCAAAATAATAATTAACTTTGACTAAATTTTTAGGTTGATAGTTGATAATTCATAGATTTTCTAAATATTTTGTTTTGATTTAAATTATTTAGAATTGTATCTTTTTAAATTAATTTGTTTAAATTTATTAGTATTTTAGAGCCTATTTAAAGGTATGTTATCTCACTTTATCAATGGATAAAATTTATAATCTTCCGTAGTCTCCAAGTCTTTCTTCATTATCCTTATGAGTCTTATCCTATCTCAAATTTGATGAGTTTTACATTATCTTAAATTTACAACATGGCATTTGAACCTTTATTGATCTAAAAAGACCTTTGAGTGACTACAAAACTCAAACTTTTAACTCTCGTGGCTTTCAGCAATACATCAGTTTTCTCATTCCCGTTTTCAATGTTGAAAACTATCAAGTGTGGGTTGTCAAGATAAAAGCTCATATGAAACGTCTCGATTTGTGGTAGTGGGTTGAGGATAAAAGAGAAATACCACTTTTAGAAAAAAAAAAATCCAACACTCAATCAAATTAGAGCTCATGAAGAAGAAACAATCTTTTAGATTAAGTAGTGAGAATTGCATTGAGAATATATTTTTTAAGGTTAATGAGAAAGTACATAAACAATAATTAAAGGATAGTGAAAAAGTACATCAACAAGATGATGAGAAAGTGCATCATACAATGAAGAGAAATACTTCACAAATTTAAAGAAACATAAAAAGAAGTGCTCCATAATGTTTGAAGATTTTTTTATACCTCTGAATTAAGGGAAAGTGTTAGAGAATAATTCAAAAGTATAATTATCTTTAACTAAATCTTTATATAGATAGTTGATAATTGATAGATTTTCTAAATATTTTGTTTTGATTTAGATTAATTTAGTATTGTATCATTTAAATGTAGTTTGTTTAAATTTATTAGTATTTTATAACCTATTTAAAGATACTTATTTCACTTTATCAATGGAGAAAATTTACAATCTCTCGTAGTCTCTAAATCTTTCTTCATTATCCTTATTAGACTTATCCTATCTCAAATTCTATGAGTTTTATATTACCTCAAATTCCCAACATTCAATTCCCTCATCAAATTGTGTGGAGGGTGATTTAGAAAGATCTTTTATGTCTGCCTAGGCCCCTTTATAAATACTTCCAAGCATTCTCCAATTTTTTTCTCTACTTCTCATACAGTGACAAGAAGTGCTTCATAAATTTGAAAAAAAATATAAAGAGAAGTGCTTTATGATGTTTAAAAACTTTTTTACAACTTTGAATTAAGGGAGAGTGTTAGAGAATAATTCAAAAGTATAATTATCTTTGACTAAATCTATATAGGTAGATAGTTGACAATTCCTAGATTTTCTAAATATTAAGTTTTGATTTAAATTATTTAGTATCTTATCTTTTTTATTTAGTTTGATTAAACTTATTAGTATTTTAAAACCTATTTAAAGACATGTTATTTCATTTTATCAATGGAGAAAATTTACAATGTCTCGTAGTATTTAATTCTTTCTTCATTATCCTTATGAGTCTTATGCTATCTCAAATTCTATGAGTTTTATACCACGTTAAATTCCCAACATTTAATTCCCTCATCAAGTTGTGTGCAGGGTGATTTAAAAAGATCTCTTATGGTCGCCTAGCCCCCTTTATAAGTACTCTCAAGCATTCTCTAGTTTTTTCATCACTATCATACATTTTCTTTTTCTCTTGCTAGAGGTATTGCATTTCCTTCAATCAATGACTTCCATATTTAATCTATTTTTTCTTTCCTTGCTTGTTTGCATCAATATCTGCAATGCAGCTTCGTCTTTAAAAATAAGAGTACTCATCCTCCACATTTCCAAGGATTCTACCACTCTCCAATACATGACTAAACTTAGTGTAGGAACATCACTGGTAGAGAAAAGTTTTGTTATAGATGTTAGAGGCTAACATTTTTTTGATGAAATGTAATGAGGGTTATGATTCATCCACCATCAGACCCAACCCTTGTGACTCAACCTCTTGTTCCACCGCCAATGCTCATCTTTGCATCACTAAAGGCAATCAAAACTGCCATTTCTTGCCCAGGTATCATAACAACACTTATTACATCTTATCTGAGGAATTAATGTATGGAAAGCTTGAAGTGGGAGAGGTTTCCAGGGACACAATTACTCTATAATCTACAGAAAAAAAATAGGTTAGGATCCCAAGTCACCATTCTGGGTTTCATATTTGCTTGTATAAAATGTCACGTCAAGCACTTTAATGAAGAGTAAGTATGGTGTATTAATCCCATTTCGAATAGACAAGAGATTGTCTTAGAGCTTATAAGTGTGGGCGTTGCATATCTTGATAGGTATGTCTTTTAAAGATAGGGTAATGTCCCTGTAATAAAATGGTATTAGAGTTAACCATTAATCTCATCCGACCACACTTCGATCTCCATGTGTCATTATAGGAACGACATCAATTGGTGGAATGGTAGTAATATGCAGGGTGGGCCACCGTGACGAGGGCATCACAAGGTTGAGTAGGAGAGAATGTCATGCTAAGCGCTCCAATAAAAAGTAAGCAGGATACATTAATCCCATATCAGATAAACAAGGGATGGTTTTGGGGCTTATAATCGTGGTCGCTACACACCCTGATAGGCATGTCTCTTGAGGAGAGGGTAATTACCCCATGACAAAATGCATAGGACAAAAGCAATCTTGCTAAAGGCACAAAGGGTATGCTTAGACTTAGAAGATTTGTTGAAGTACAATTCAAAATTTGAGCAAAATTATGATTAATACTTACTTTATTTGGTAATGGATCTGTTGATTTTCCCTCACGTAGAATAATGGATGAGTGATTCATTTAGTAGTGGGTTCGTTGGTTTTTATTCAACTAGGATAGTGGTGGAGTGGTCCATAACTTTTGTCTTTTAGTGTGAAAGTGGTCTTACAATTCTGCTTTTTGATTTTTTGTGTATAACTATATATATCAGGCTCATTATAATTGTTTTCTATATTCATGACAATACAATAAAGTCGTCAGTTACCAAATTTCCTTCATTTTTTTGTCAGTTTTTCTTTATTTTTCCCTGCAATCTTGAAATCAGAGTTAGTTTGATCTTTAGGTAGAGTGAAATGTAAGACTTAGGATCCTTAGATAATGATGGAAAATCGAGAGTGAGATTTTTTCATTTGTGAGAATGGTCGTCATAGCTGTTTTTTCTTCCTCTCAACCACTCATACTAATTTTTACTAGTGAGAAATACGAGTGGTGGAGCATCAAGGTGAAGACATTACTTAGATCACAAAGGCTATAAGACTTTGTAGAGTTTGGATTTGTTGATAAAACCTAACGAAGAAGAAGATAAAGACCGAGAGAAATCAAGAAAAGGGATGCCAAAGCTCTATTTATTCTCTAGCATGCAATTCATGAAACTATTTTCTCGTGGATCATAGCGGCAACAATATCAAAGCAAGCACGGTCAATTTTGTAGAAGGAGTTTCAAGGTAATATATTGCTAATTTTTATCAAGAACAATCGTAATAGCCAGTAAGACGTGATTTCAAAGGTCATAGAGGTGAAATTGCAATCACTAAGACGTGATTTTAAAACTATTTTTTGTAAAGAATTCCTAATATATTGCTAATTTTTATCAAGAAAAATCGTAATAGCCAGTAAAATGTGTTTATATGATGAGCAAATTTCAAATGAAATAATTGTTTCAAAAGTTTTGAGAAGCTTGACTCTAAAATTTGACCATGTTATACCTACCGTAGAAGAAGGTAAGGATCTGTCAATTCTTTTTATTAATAAATTAATGGGATCTCTTCAAGATCACAAGTCAAGAATCAATAGATCGATAGAAAAGAATGAAGAAAAGGCATTTTAAGTAAAGGAGACAACCACCAAGCATAAAGGAAATGATTGTTCAGCAGGTAGAAGTTGAGGAAGATGAGGGTCTCGTGGTGGTTGTGGCTGTAGTAATGGAAGCGGTAACGGAATAAATGAAAGGCAAGGGTAGTCCAATGAGCATGGTAACACAAAATTAGATTCAGTGCCATCATTGCAAGAGATAGGGGCATATAAAGGCTAACTGTTGGTTCAAAGATTACAAGATGAATTTTGTAGCAGAAAATGAATATGACAAACAAACTTTTTATGGCTTATGTTGACACTAATCCAAAACCGAGTAATTTATGGTTTGTTGACAGTGACTATTCAAATCATATGATAGGTACCAAATCCTTGTTTTGGGAGCTTGATGAGACAACAGATGAATGAGTAGCTTGGCAACAAAAAAGAGATGCAAGTTGAAGGAAAATTCATGGTAGGTATCGACACTAGGCATGGTAAAGTAAAAGTATTAGGCAATGTTTAATTTGTACCTGATCTAGATTACAATTTATTGAGCATTGGACAACTAATGATTAGTGGATATTCTATTCTATTTGATGATAAAGCAAGTGTCATTCAAAATAAGAAATCAAGATATAAGGTTTATATCAGCATGCTTTAAACAAGATGTTTTGGTTGAATGTTTCCAATATGGAGAATTTTGCTTTAGCTACAAGTGAAAATGATGACTCGACATTATGGAATTGGAGGTATGGGCATCTCAATATGAAAGGCCTACAGTTACTAAGTAATAAAGGTATGGTTCTTGAGTTACCGAAAATTGGTTCTATTAATTTATATGAAGGGTGTATTTATGGAAAAGAAATGAAAAGAAATCATTTCCTGTTGGAAAATTTTGGAGAGCTTTAGAATGTCTAGAATTAATTCATGCTAATTTATTTAGGCCTATGCAAACTGAGTCCTTGGTTGAGAGTCATTATTTCTTATTATTTAATGATGATTATAGTCGGCATAATATGGGTGTATTTTTTAGAAAACAAGTTAGAAACCTTTGGGAAGTTTTAGAAATTGCAGGCTATTCTAGAGAATCAAGTGGTTGTCATATCAAAGTATTTCGTACAGATAGAGGTGAAGAGTTCATATCCAAAGAATTTAATTTGTTTTGTGAGGAAAATGGCATCTATAGGGAGTTAACAACTCCTCACACTCTAGAGCAAAATGGAGTTATAGAGCAAAAAAATCAAACTATTACAGGGACGGCAAGAAGCTTGTTATAAACAAAGGGACTCTCAAATCGATTTTGGGCAAAAGATATAGCTACATCTCTTTATTCGGTGAATCTCTCAAAAGGGTGGTCATGAATCATACATTATATGAAGCTTGTAATGGAAGAAAACCATCCATAAGTCATTTATAAGTCTTTGGGTGTGTTACTTATGCTTTGGTAAATCTCAAGTCTGTCAAAAGTTCGATGAAAAATCTGAAAAATGTAATTTTATTGGTTATTGTACTCAATTCAAAGCATATAGAATTTGTAGCGTAGGTAGTGGTAAGATTTCATTTAGAAGAGATATAATATTTGATGAAAATGCAAGTTATGATAAAGGTAAAAAGCAGGTGTAACAAGAGAATCTATGCCCACTGAAATCTCATCAGATGAAATATAAGAGTCAAATCTAAGGATGAACTAAAATATCCACCGTTGTCCCTTACACAACACTAGAAATATCCATCTACCAAGCTCTTGTGAAGGCGTTTGATGAGGAGTTTGCTGTCTGGAACGTCACCAAGGTCACATTTGTAGCTCCTTTCAGTGATTGCCACGCCTTTGTGTTCGAGAATAAGAATTGGTCTTCAATTTGTGAAAAATCAAGAATTATTTAGTCGATGTACCTACGAAAGTTCTTACTAAAATTAATTTGTTACAATTTTCTAACACTCCCACCGGCGGAGAACCAATACGGGTTAATATATCTAGGAACTGGTGCAGTTGGGTCCCCAAATTGTTGCTGTTCCTGTTGGTTTTGCGCTACAGCAGGAAGGAAAGCAGCTTGTTGCTCCAACTTTCCATCAAACTGATCGAAGCCAGTAGGAGGCATTATTCCAGGAACAAGTTGTAAATCAGGCCTCATCAGCTGTTTATTTCTGGCAAATAGCTGTTTCCCAGTTGCCTGGGCCCTTTGCATCACATCCATCCCCATTGGATCTTCATCCTGAATACTAAATAAACTATTGAAACATTCATGAGAAATTAATAGTTAGGGGTGAACACCAACACCAACTTACCATTACAGGAGCTTTGCCCTTGTCATCCTGCTGTTTCTGCTGCCTTGAAGAAAAGACTTCGTAAAATATATGAAACCAATCACTTAAAAACCCTTCCTCTGAATCATCAATCTCTGAAAACAAGAAAAGTGAAACTCAAATGAGTCAACAACCAGATAACAGTCTATATGAAAAGGGAGAAGAGATTTAAGAAATTATATTAATGAAATTATAAACTTTTTCATCTAACATTTATTCTAGAATGCGTTTTTATTTATGACTGATTCACTTTCGCTAGCATATACGACTGACATACTTGTTTGCAATATGCACTTCATATCTCTATCAACTAATTTAAGCCTCTTTATCTTCGTTTCAAAAAGCTCATTTAAGCTTCTTTGGATCAATTGCTTATTGCTTTTCTATTTTGGATTTCATTCAATAGTTTTTTGTCTTTAATATAATGTCTAAAATAATAACTTCTATACTTAGATCATTATAAGAATGATTTGAATAACAAATCTCACCTTTACAGCACATGTATATTTAAGAAGTGGAAGAAAAAAAAAAAACGTTTCGAAGTTTAGCCTATACGCTGGTATAATCGTATCGCAGCATATCTAAAACTAGGGTTAAGAAGGAAATTTATATTTAGATGGCCAAGGAGAAGTTCATACCAACGGGTTTTGTACTAACATGGGCTTCATTTCTGAAAATTTCAGCTGTCTTGTACATTTTCTTCTTTACCAAATAATCGTTTAGGTAGAGGTCGAACCTGTTAAACTCAAGAAATACCAAAATGAGCATGAAAAATTTTCCACCAAAACCAAGAAGCAAAAGAAAAATAAAACAACCATTAAGAATAACAATTGAGGGAAAGAGAGGATAGACTCTTACAGTTTTTGCGCCTCAAAGTCACGATCATCGGCCATGATAGCTTCAGAGATCAATATAAACTCAACAAGAAAGCTAATTGAGAGACCAAGAGAGCCAAGAACACGCTGTACCGAGCACCTTCACTTCAATACAACCTTGCCAAGAAACAAGAAAGAAAGAGAACACAGTAATTTTTTAGAATTACTTTGCTCACAAATTTGAAAAAAAGGTGAAGAGAATTGTTATATAATATTTGAACATTTTTTTTTATTTTAGAAAAA
>JAOXYD010022995.1:0-14513 GCA_028565735.1 Pinacopodium congolense | reverse complement strand
CACATTTCTCACATTCCTTAGACCATGTTCTCATTAAAAGAACTCATTTATTCCTTAAAAAAAATCATAATTTCCATATTTGAACTCAACCACATCAAAATAGTCTATTCTTACGGTTATGAATTCAATTAATTACATATACTTATCAAGATATCTTCTAACCAAATTGTTTCACAGAAGCATTAATAAGACACCAATAATAATTTTTCATGTTTTATAATTTTACTAATTCGAGCTCTAAAGTCCTTAAAAATGAGGAAATAATAAAAGGTTCCTGCAAAGGGCTCTATCACATACAGTATTAGTAAAACAAGCATAACTCAAGTTCTAGTCACTATTTTATCAAACCGTTTTCACAAAGTTCAAGCCAAGACCTATATCTACAACTTTCTAGCTTTGAGTTGCTTTAAATTCATGCTATAATGATATTTAAAATAGATAAAAATATAAGATGAAAATTGAAACCAAAATTTCCAGAATTTCAACCTACAGCTTTAATTTTCCAGATTCAAGAACACTTCAATAACACCTATCTTTACCATGAGTTCTCCTTCATTTATACATCAAATCTCAACCTAAATCATGCATACAACAACTTATAAACTACTATTTTCTTACATGCAAAAACAGAATAGAGAAATACCCATTTATTCTCCATTTTCGAGCACATCATCAACATCAACATCATATACATTTCATTCCAATTTCATCATCATAAATGTTATAGTCTAACATGCCATAAATACCAATCTTTTACTTACTTGTCTAGCTCAAATTCAGCTCAAAGATCAAGCTAATTCAGCTCTCAATGCATGTAGAAAATCATTATGAATTCAAGGTAACAATAGGTTGGTTTTCAACTAGAACAAAGGTTAACAAATATCTGATTCTTTAGCCATCTAGTGAAGGGTAAAAGAGTAGATTATTGGTGTAGAAATTGGACATAAACATAGACATAACACAGGGAAGTAAGGGTGAGAGAGTTTTGGTGGTGTAAGAAGAAGAAAGAAGAAGAAAATGAACCAAACTAAAATTTCTCCTATAAACATGTTACACCTTGGGTGCTAGGTGTCTCCATATTAAGATGACATATGTCCCTACCCATGTTCTCCATTTGTCTTGCATATTTCTTGGCACATGTCATCATTAAGCTAGGCTATTTATCACCTACTCACTGATGCCATTGGTCAACTATTAGCTATACCATTTGTCACTAAATTTTTCATGCTAAATGTCACTAATGCATAGGCTTATTTTTCCATGTATGAAGTTATCTTACCACTTGACATTTTTCCTAGACTAAATGTACATTTTCATCCATTAATTTTCCCAATTATATCAATTAATTCCAAATTTACTACTTATATTCAATCAAACCAAAATTCAAGGCATAAACATGTCATAATTCACATTATAAACATGTTAAACTTTTCATACCCCAGAATGAATCAATTGAGTGCATATGCTATCTTTGTAATGTATAAAAAATCATAATTCTCAAATCCTAAAATGGAAAATTATAAATTTAACAAAATTGGTTTCAATGAAGTGTTTAAAAAGCTCTAATTAACCTTTGATTGCTTTTTTATAAAGTCAATTTTATAAAACAATCATTAATTTATCAAAATTTTGAAAAATCCCCTAATTTTAAAGTCTTAAAATGGAGAAAAAATAATCAATTTCAATTGAACATTCAAAAAGCTCAAATTTTAATTTTAATTGCATTTATATAAGTTTAATTTTATAAAATTTAAAATATAAAAACCCCTTAAATTTTAAAGGAATAAATTGGAGAAAATAGAAATACATCACAAGCAAATTCAATTAATGGTTCTTATAGTTTAATTCAACTTCTAATTTCTTGAAAACACCTTCATTGTTAAAAATTTTTGAAAAATTATGTAAGAAAATGAAAATTTTTAATTATGGAAACATAATTTTGTAAAAATCTAAAATTGAATCAATCTAAATGTATTTATATGAAATTGATCTTTTAAGATACTTATAAATTGTGAATTAGATCCTCATTTATCTTTAATTGATTTTTTTTTGAAAGAAATGAGAATACCTAAAACAGTGAAATTAGGGTTTTACTTAAATGTGAGGTCAGAAGAGATGAGGCGAAATTAATAAGGGGCAGCTACACCACATATGAGAATCGAGCTGGAGACAGTATGGCCATTGTCAGAATATTTGATATAAACCAAAAAGTTTTAAAGATGGAAGCAAATTTGTGGCTAGGAAATGACAAATGTTTGGGGGTTTATTAAAACTTTGGTGTAATGGCAAGAGAGAAATAAAAGTTAAGTTGGCAATTAAGCATTAAAAAGACTATATTTTCTTTGGATGAGGGGTCTTTGTCTCCAAAGGTTGATTTTAAGGGAGAAGTGGAGCAAAATGAAGACTAGAGAGAAAGTCAAAAAAATTTTAAAAATCAAAAGACTAGTTGACCAGTTCCTACTTTAGTCAACCATTTATTGGTTGATCATTTAAAGCATTGGTTGACGCTGGATGATCGACCACCGTGTGACACTAGTTACCATTATGCTTAAAATATAAATTTTGTAGATACATGCCATAAAAAATATCAATTTCATTTAAATTGTCAAGTAACACCTAAAAATATTGAGTATTAATTAATTTCATACATAACTATATACCTAATTTTCTTATATAATGCCAATTTTTTTCTGGATTTATCCCCTCACTTAGTTTAATAATATGTCTTCCTTTTATTCTTAAAGGTACCTGTGATGTCTGTTGACCCACAAAACATATTTTAATGAGTTTTTAATACCTCCGTTAGCTTAGATCCTTGGATGTTAGTTGTTTTCTCTAACAACTTAATATACCATTCCTTCTCTTTAATTTATTATAACAAAACCATTCAACATGTCCGTAATAGCCATAATAGGTGCAAAACAACGAAGTACAAGTCTTATATATATGTCTAAAGCTATACTTAAGTCTTAATTCAGTAAAATTTCTTATATGGTAGTTTTGCCTAATTGGGTAACATTGCATCTTAGCGTTGTATCTACCTTATGATGTCCTTTTAGGTGCCTTATAGTGCCTTTTTAAGTGTTGTATTATGATTATACATGTACGCATAATGTCTCTTCCTAAGTTGTATCCTGGTTATGTATGCATTTTATTTGTGGCCTTAGATTCATCTTATAAGTTATTTTCTTTTATAAAGATGATCTAACTAGTTGATAGTATACTCTCACTATTGTATCTTAGTCCATATCTATCATTTGCAATCTTTTGTGTTTATAATAATGATTCTAACTTTTCATTCCTTTTAGTAAATTTAGATAATAACTCTTTAATAAATTTTACTTCTTTTTAGTAAAGATGCATTTTCATTTACTAAATTTTGCTTATTATTTTTATCTACATTCTTAGATTCTAAATCATGCCTTAGCTTTTCATCCTTAAGTTTTAATGCATCTAGTAACTTTAAGACTTTGTTTGTTATAAAACTAAATTCTTTTTATACTCAAAATCATAAGTGTACGAATCGTTACTTGTAGTAAAAGTAGATATCATCACACAAAGATTGTATTTATTCACCGCTCAATTTAGGTTATGCTTTGTTTAAGAAATAATTTCAAATGGTAAAAACTGGAAAATAAATTAAAATTAATCAAACAAGAAAAGGATAATTAATTAGGCAAAGTGCAGGAATTTGACAAGTAATGTTTAAGATTAAGAGTGAATTCTATCCCTATTTTGCTTCCCTCTTATCTTATTGATTCAATTATACTTGACTCAAGATTTTCTAAAGTTTAATTAACCTCTATCAATGTGTAATTAGTTGTCCCTATTTGAATGAAGATAGAATCAATTATTCGGCCTCTGAACTTACATTAACTTTCCTAACCATTTAAATAGATGGTAAACAATCCTATAGGTAATTTAAACAAATAGCCAAGATCTCCCTACAACTACTTGCAAAACCTGAATATGTATAAGTCTATTGGGAGCAAACTCTTGTTGCACAACCTAACAAGAATGCTCAAGCTCACTCTCTTAATCTATTGCAAGGTATAAGCTCAACACATATCACAAACATTCATTCATTAAATTAAAAACAAGAGTTTCACAAAAGAGTTCAAGAATAACTCTTACAAAGTGTTTAGCTACTCATAATAAAAAATAATCCAACAATATTCATTTTTCTCATACTAGAAAGTAATAAAGAGAAGAAATAGAAAACTGGGTGAAGCTTTAAAGTCCTCCTCTCCACTCCAAGGAAGTGATAAAAATTAGATGTTGAAGACTCTTCTTGATTTCCCAAGATGATGTCTTGTTTCCCTCTTTTGGGAGCCATACAAAAAACCTTTACTTTGCCTCTTTTAGAAGGCCTCTCATGATTGTTGGAAGCTCCTAGGGTTTAGAGCCCCTATATATTTTAAAAGGAGGGTCACCAACTTAAAATACCGTATTTGGCCTATTCTTGATGTGTTCTAACTTTTACTCGCATGCTTGTGCATGAGGGTGACAGAAACTTGGTATAAGATGATGCATGATCGTGCACAACTATTTGACAGCTTTTTGTTCCATTCATTCTTTTGGCCATAACTTGTTCTTTGGACCTTATATTGACTTAAAATTTGAACTACGTCCTCCTCACATGTTATTCTTGCTCCCCTCCAAATTGCATGGCCATTTGAGGTTTACAACTCTATATAAAGGGTCATCCAAACCACTTGCAACATGTCCATCTATTAAATTCTGACATTTATAAAATCCACCATCAAAGTGCATTAATCCATCCTTTAAAAAGCTCCAAATCCACCCTTAAACATTAGATAATGTAAAGAAACAACTAAACCATTCAAAGATCATAAAAGAAGAAAAAGATGTAGAAGATTAAGTAAACTAAAGCTAAAACACACAAAGAAATACTTAAAATACCTAAGAACAACCTAAAAGCATATCATAAAAGCACACTTATCAACTTCCCTACACTTAAATCTTTGCATGTCCTCAAGAAAAATCAAACACCATGACACCTTCCTATGAATTCATCTTCATAGAGATGAAGTGCATGCAATCATTCAAACTTTGAGCAATCAAATATCAAGCTACTACATGCATCATAACTAGTTTTCATCAGTGCACATAAATAAACTCAACTTATGATACTATCATTCAAAAGCAAGCATACACTCATAATGTATTTTCCTCACGGGATTCACTCATTTCACTCAAGTGTATAAGGGATAGTGTTTCGCTCAAAACTCCTTATAGGAAATCACACTATCATAAGCTTAAAAATGTACCAATTCTCTTCCACACTGATTACATGCTAAAATAGATCAAAATGAACCTCTGTTTAACTATAACCCTCCTCTTTAAAGAATATGGGCAAAAGAGCACCAAAATTTACAGAAATATCCCTAACATTTCATCCCCTTACTTCAGCTTAAATAGGTGGAACGGATTCCTAACAATATATTTGATTCTTGGAGGCATAATGACCTAACCTCCAAAAAATCATACATAAGGTGAGAAAACTTAAGAGAGAAGCACAAACAACCCATAGAGAGAGAACATAGTGTGAATGGTGAGAAAGAATGGAGAAAACATGGAGAAGGGGATGAAAATCAACACAAATCTGCACAAAACTAAAATTTTCGTTGAAAAACCTAAGGAAACGTACAAGATTTAATGAAAACTTGGAGAAAAATGAGCAAGAACCTTGGAAAGGAATGTTGGGGAGGTTGAAATTAGAGAGAGGAAGGAGGGGAAGAGAAAAAAAAGTGAAAAAGACGAGGGCTTTAGGGTTTTAAAAGAGGGGGGGGGGGAGATCTGTCATCTTGCCATACATGATCATGTACACGATTGTGCATGTTAGGGTTAGCTAGATTTTGTCACCTTCGTGTACAAGTATGAAAGAGATAGAGAATTTCTTCAATTTGGCCCTATTTTGTATGATTAAGCCTCCCACTTGATTCCAAGTCACTCCAATCATTCAAATTCTTTAACATCAAAATTAACATAATAATCATTAATCAAACTTAAGAAAACACTATTAAAATAAAAAAAGATGAAATGAAATCAAGAAATATCCTAAAAACTATGAAAAAAACACATTAAACAGCCTAAGAACTAAGCAAAACATGCTTCATTTAAGGTCACAAGCTTAACCAAACTTCAATTCAATCATGTAAGGGTAAAGGAAAGAAAAGAAACTACTTCCCTTTCTTTTAGTGGAAAGTTGCCAAGGTATAACTTTCCATGATGCTTAATATCCCTGAGTGTGTTTCCTTTGGATTCTTCCACCTTGAAGGTCCCATTCTTGTAAACTTGAACAACTTTGATTAGTCCTCCTCACTGAATCGACTTCAACCGTGCTTTATGCCTCCCCTTTCTTATCATCAGAACCTTTTTCTCTTTTTCCACTATGACATCTTTAGGAATACTAATAGGTAGTGGTTTTCCCTTACCTAAGGAAGTGTACATAAATTGCAGACGTAAGGATTGTAACTTAAGCATAGGTGGTGTCACTAAAGAGAATAGAGTAAGGGCATTTGTTTTTCCTAAAGATTCTTAATTCAATCTCGCACCTCACTCCTCCTTCTTCCTAACTTCTTCATAATTTTGTAAATTCACCTTTCCCTCATGATTTATCTAAGATTCTTTTCCACCTTTATCAATCACACCTATCTTCATGCAAGAATTTATTTTCACTAAAATTTCCAACTTCTTACCCATGTTAAAATTTACTTGCTCATCACCAATTCGAAGGATTAACATTCCTTTATGGACATCAATCAAAGCCTTACTAGTGTTTATGAAAGGTCTACCTAGGATCAATGGGTAGCTTCTATCCTTCTTAAAATTAAGCACCACAAAATCAACTATGCTTCATGGGCACATCTTCCACTAATACGAATAGCTTCCTTATTGTTTGATCACTAAATTAGATGAGCATAGAAGTTGGCTTGACCTCATCGAGCCCCAATTTCCTAAAAACAGATAAAGCCATCAAGTTAATATTTGCTCATAAATCACACAAATAATTAGAAAATGCCAAGTTACCAATAACACAAGATATAGTAAAACTACCTATATCTTGTAACTTAAATGGAATGTGGCTAGCGATGATTGAGCTGCAACTTCCCATTAATGCCACTGTTTGGTTGTCCTCCCAAGTGTGCTTAGGATATCCTTTAAGAACTTAGTGTACTTGGGCATATTCTGTAAGGCTTCCATAAAAGACAATTTCTTTACTTTCTCGAACTTAGAAGTTTGTGCATCTATATGATTCTTCCCAAGTCTTTGTTTATAGGGAATTCTCAGCTTGTATGGTGGTGGTGACATATAGGGCTTCTCATTCTCCTTCTCTTCTTCTTCCTCTTAGCTTTTCTTCTTGCATCTTTCAGCCTTATCCTCTTGTTCCTCTTATTCTTTTCCAATTATAACTCTGATTGTTTTTAGCTGCTCCCTTGGATTAACCTTTGTGTTACTTTAAAGGCTTGTTGCACTTTTAGAATATAAAACAATGGAAAGTTGACCTACTTGAAAAGTAGTAGCAAGTTGACCTACCTAAACTTCCAAGTTATAGATGGAAGATGTGTGATTTTTTACTATATGATGAATTTTGCTTCCATCCTCTTCTAACTCTCTTCTTGGTTTGTAAATTTGGCACCCATCACCTTCATCATCTTATCCATTTTACTCTCTAAAGACCCATAATCGATTTTGTTGAAATCTAAGAGATGCTTATGCTCTCGCTTGGCCACCCGAATTTTTAGTATAACAAGTAAAATTTGAGTGATTTTTCTACCAAGGATTGTAAGTATTAGAATAAAGATTGTTATCTCTTTGTGGTTGGCCCATATAATTTACTTGCTCAGTGCCACTAGCTTCCATCAAGAAACATTTTGTTGTGCCATGATTATCTTGCCCAAGAATTTTACATTGAAATTGCGTGGCCTTCACTGTAGTTGAAGAGGCTCCTTATATGTTGTTCGATTGCTTAGTAAGGGCTATAATTTGTACTTATAAAGTTATAATTGAGTCAATTGGGATCATATCTTTTTTCTCCTTGGAACCTTGTCTACTCCTCTCATTAGACCGCATGCAATTGTTGTTCACCAACTGTTGCTTGAACCGCAAGTTATGCAACTCCTTGAGTACTGAAATTGGCCCTATAAAGACCATCAAAGTCCTTTCAGCAGCTCCCTATTTTCCTTCTTCTGCCATATCCCTTTTATAAAGTTTTGGTGTTTTGCTTTTCTTAACTCCAGTTCGTACCTTGTTATATCCAATAACTCTTCATCGCTTAACTCAATGGACCTTTTGGTGCTCTTTATATTCATGATCCTACAAATACATAAGGAAAATAATCAAAATTATTAAATCAAAGCCACTTAAACTAAAAAAGATGCTAAAAAAAAATTCCCAACAATAGTGCCAAAAACTTGTTCTTTGCAAAACTAAAGTTGATTTATGCTCAAAACCACAAGTATACGGATCGTTACTTGTAGTAGAAGCAGATATCATCCCACAAATATTGTATTTAGTCACCTCTTAATTCAAGTTATACTTTGTTTAAGAAATAATTTCAAATGCCAAAAAATGGAAAATAAACTAAATTGATCAAACAAGCAAATAAATAATTAATTAGGCAAAGTGCAGGAATTTGATAACTAATGTTTAAGATTAGGAGTGAATTCTATCCCTATTTTGCTTCCCTCTTATCTTATTGATTCAATTATTCTTGACCTAATATTTTATAAAGTTTAATTACCCTCTCTCAATGTGTATTTGTCCCTGTTTGAATTAAGATAGAAACAATTATTTTGTCTCTCAACTTACACAACCTTTCCTAACCATTTAACTAGATGTTAAGCAATCCTATAGGCAATTTAAACAAATAGCCAAGATCTCTCTTCAACTACTTGCAAAACCTAAATATGTATAGCTCTATTGGGAGCAAACTCTTGTTGCACTACATAACACGAATGCTTAAACCCACTCTCTCGATCTATTGCAAGGTATAAGCTCAATACATATCATAAACATTCTTTCATTGAATTAAAAAGAAAGAGTTTCACAAAAAAGTTCAAGAACAACTCTTATAAAATGTTTAGCTACTCATAATCACAAATAATCCGACAATATTCATGTTTCTCATACTAGAAAGTAATAAAGAGAAGAAATAGAAAACTGGGTGAACCTTTGAAGTCATCCTCTCTACTTCAAGGAAGCTAGAAAAATTTGATGTTAAAGAGTCTTCTTGATTTCTTAAGATGATGTCTTGTTTTCCTCTTATAGAAGCCATAAAAAAACTTTACTTTGCTTCTTTTTAAAGTCCTCTCATGATTTTTGGAGGCTCTTAGGGTTTAGAGCCCCTATATATGTCAAAAAGAGGGTCTAATAACTTAAAATCCCATATTTGTCCTGTTCCTGATGAGTTCCAACTGTAACTCTCCTGCTTGTGGACGAGGGTGACAGAAACTTGGTTATAGAATGATGCACGATCGTTCACTATTTTTTGATAGCTTTCTGTTCCCTTTATTCTTTGGGTTATAAATTCTTCTTTGGACCTCTGATTGACTTGAAATTTGTACAATCTTCTCATATGTTAATCGTGCTCCCCTCCAAGTTTCATGGCCATCTAATTTATACAGGGCTAATTAAAAGGTCATCAAAATCTCCTACAACATGTCTACAACTAAAATTATGATACCTAAAAAATCCACCATCAAAGTGCATCAATCCATCCTTCAAACAAGCTCTAAATCCACCCTTAAACATTAGATAACATAAATAAGCAACTAAACAATTCAAAGATAATGAAAATATGCAAAAGATGTAAAAGATCAAATAAAATAAAGCTAAAACACACAAAGAAACACTTAAAACACCTAAGAACAACCTTGAAACATAACCCAAAAGCACACTAATCAAGTTTCTTTATACATAGTGGGCAATTTCCTTTTATTTCTTTATTGACACCTCCATGTAATAAACTAATTGATCATAGGTAAATTATATCATGACCATTTGCATTATAAAAGGTTGAGTAAGAGGCTACCTTATCATTTGGCATGAAATACATATTTACCACTTCTTCACTTTTAGACTCACTTGTATCATCCCATGTTGTAATTTTCAAGGGCTTATTCTTCTTTCCTTCTTTTTTCTCCTTTTTGTCGTTTACTTTTAGGAGAGGGGATTGTGACCTTCTATGACTTGTTTCATTACATTTAAAATATGTAATTTTAACTAATTTATTTTTATAATTGAGTTACCTTCTCCCAATTCCCTTCTTCTTGTGGATATCTTCTTAAAAAATTTCTTAATGCTTGTTACAAGTAGAACTGTGTTATTATCATCATTTCCACTTGTGGAGACATCATCATCTATACACCTCCTTGGAACTTTTAATGTCATGTTCTTCTTTCTTTAGATGATCTCCTCTTTTTGTGTCTTTTTGATCCTTACCTTGTACATGAAGAGGGATGTAACACATTCTTCTAGGAACAGGATTTTTAAGTCCTCAAATTCTTCGATGGTCGTCACTTTAAACTCTTATGTATTTATTAATGACTTTTCTTAACATTGGTATAGGTCAGAACTAGACCTTTAAGAACATTTATAATGTAGATAAATCTATCATACATGGAGGTCATATTTTCATCATGAAACATATGGAAAAGTTCATATTGATGAACCTTGCTATCCTTAACTTGGCTTGTTGCTTTATGGGTCACTTCTAAAGTTTCACACATAGATATTTAATTGAATTTATTTCGACTTAAGGCATAATATAGGATATAGATACTAACTTTTCATCATTGCTATCATGCTCATCATTAGATTTTGGTATCTTTTGATTTCTTATAATTTTTTTGGCCATAGGGGATTCTTAGGAGATTATTTTCTATAGTTTAATATTATAGACCATCAAGAATTCAATATAAGTAATTATTTCCATCAAAGTATGAGGTTTTAATACCATTTTGGCCTTTTACACTAGTAGATGGGGCAAAAGGGTTCATAAGTGACATATTATGATCTTGACTTGCTAACTCGTTACAATTAAAACCATGAGATCTAGCTCTATTACTACTTATTTATCCTTAAACGACACTTAAGAGGGAAGGAGGATACTAGGTACTCTAAATTTTCTAAGTCCTTTAACACCTAAAACTATCATCTTAAGTGCCAATTGAAGAGAGCTTGTTACGATGGATTTGATGATGAGGAATAATAAAAAATTGTTGGCCACTATAATTAGGCAAAGGGTTAATACCAACAACTTTGAGATCTTTATGAGACCATCTCAATGGTCAAAGCCTTGTAGTTTGAAGGTTTAGTACTGGAAGATACTAATACCAATTCAGAGACTTTTTTAGACATATGTGACCTTTTCAGACATAATAAAGTTTTAGAAGATATATTAAAATTACAATTGTTTCTATTTTCTATATAAATAAGACTAAAGCATGGCTCTACACTCAACAACTTTACTTTATTACAACTTAGGACGAGTTCATGAAACTTTTCCTTGCTAAGTTTTCCCTTCTAACTAAGATAACACAGATGAAGATGGAGATTTCATCCTTCATCTAGTGTAAGAATGAAAGCCTATATAAAGTCTGGGATAGATTTAGGGAGATATTAGCAAAGTAACCAAGTCACAAGTTCAACGTTTGGTATAAAGTTAACATTTTTAGTCCTGATGGTAACTAAAAGGGTAAATTAGCTATTTAAAAATTTAAGTTTGTAACTTAAAATAATTCTTATGAAGAATGACATCCTCAAACTACAATTTAACCTAAATATTATGCTAGATGCTTACAAAGTAGATATAAAGCAAATGTCCAAATAATAAAAATAGAAAGATAGAGAGAGAGGAGAACAAAAATTTATTTTTATAGTGGTTTGACAATATCCCTTCACTATCTAACATTCTTGTTGAAAATCTACTAATAATAAAAAAGTTTATAAGTCTTATTTTAGTGAAGAGAAACCCTTGACAAAATCCCAATCATTCTTTGGTGAAGGTAAAGAGTAACCATATACAAATCTTCATTGAAGGTAAAGAGAAACTTTCAATTGAATCCTAATCCCAATAAATGAAAAAATCTCCTTTACGCAAGATATACTCCTCAAGGGTGTTTCATAAGAAAATTAGATAATTAAAGACTTCATAATCTTATTAAGATGAATGATATGAGTAAAAACCTTGTTAAAAGATTTATAAACATATCAGAAATCAAATCTTGTTCAATTGAGAATACAAAAAACCAAAAATTTAAACACTAAGAAAATTATAAAAGATCAACAAAACTTAATGAATGCCTCTTTAGTTTCTATTGTGCTCAAAACTATGTCAAAACTTAATAAAGATTGTTCCAAAGAACTTAGTCCATCTATTTATAGTGATTCTAAGTTAAAAATGTTGTTGGGGTATAAAACTATCCATCACTCTGAATAAAAAACATGTTAGACTCTAAAAGGGACCACTACAACATTATTATTCACTACAATTATTACTCTCTACATATATTGGATTATAATGACACCATTCATATTACTCTTATATCCACCATTTGGCTACTGGAAAAAATGACATCACTATAACGATGCTAGTCATACCACCATTGTTGTTAATGGAGAGATAACAAGACTAAAATGATGTTGTTAAGCTTGCCATTATAAGATGTTGTTACTTTATAAAATTCTTTAAAAAATTGACCAAACATCTTCAAACATTTTCAAATACCTACAACTTGAATGAAACAAGTTCAAGAAATTACCAATGTGATTTTTGCAATCAAGCCATTTCATTTTGAATAAAAAACTTAATTATCTTTATGCATATAATTTTAATCACATTTTGAAAATTTTCATGTTAGAACCAATTTCAAATAACTCTAAAAAATTCTAAAAAACATTGTTTATCTTGAAAACCAATTTAAAAAATTTTCAAATAATCCCCAAGGTAGTTTTAAACATCAAGACATTTCAACTGAACTTTAAAAAAAAAATTTCTTTTCTTATGAAAATTTTATGCAATTTTGAAAAAATTTTGCAATATTAATGCAATGTTGTGCTCTTAAGGTTATCAAACCTTGAAATAAAGTGTATATCCAAACTTAAACTTCCTAAATTAAGCTCTTGGAGCTTCTAAATATTTTGATCTTTCTTTGTGTTTAATTTTTATCTTCAAATTCAAACTTTTTCAATTTGAACTTTGAATAAATGAACCTATCTTTCAAACCTTTCAAAATGAAGCAAATCATTAGTAATAATCATCTTTTGTTACCATCAAAGCGAAGATTGTAAAACTCCCTTGGATCAATAATCTCCGCTTCTTGATAATGATAAAAGATATAATATTAGAGAGTCAAAAAGACATAAAAATAAGCATATTAAACCAAATGCTTAATTCAATCATTTAACCCAAACATAGTGTATTTTCATCATGAAAGCCTCACTCCCCCTTAATTCATTCAATAAAACAAGTTACATTCCCCCTAAATATATACATCAGTATATCAAGAAATAACAAACCATGAAAGGGATCATGATCATTAAATATGCATCAAAATTTTATTTTTTTAAACACATTTTAAAAATGTTGCTCCTTCTACATAAGGCATCTAATATCACTAAATATTAGTAATAACAAAGCATGAAAGGGATCAAAATCACTAAATATACATTAAAAACATATTTTAGAAATGTAACTCCCCCTACATAAGAAATCTAATATGAAACAACTTCTTCCTTTGTTTAACATCATACAAATAATTGAAGAGATACCAAATGTTAATAAAGCTGATACAAATAGTTAAACTTGATACCAATTGTTAGTAAAACTAATTTTATTAAAGAATTAACATAAATGTCAACAAACATACAACAAATCTCATAAAATTTTCAAAGTGACTTACCATATATCATGCCTAATTCTCTTTTAATTATGTAAAACCTATCTTCATCAACAGATTTAGTAAAAATATCAGCTAATTAGTGAGTTATATTTAAAAATTTTAATTAAATATTCCCATTCTGCATATGATCTCTAATGAAATGATACCTTATCACTTTGTTCTTGGTCCTAGAATGTTGAATTAGATTCTTTGCTAGGAATATGGCACTAGTGTTGTTACACATAATGGGGATCTTAATATGTAACACCCCCTATATGGAACCTATAACCATCTACACATAAGACCATCCACACATAAGTCAACCAATACATAATTTCATTACAAAACTCCTTGATGCTTACATGATCTTTTAATAACAGTAAAAACATATTTTTTATGTTCATTTACATAATAATCCCAAAGAAAACATACAAGTTCCTAACTAAAAAAATATTTCCAAAGTACATTTTCTTCTATTGATTGGCCTTGGTCCTTGCAGATGTTCCCTGTACCTCACTCTTATGATTTGGACCTACACGGATTAACACCCATGCTAAGCTTCAAAGTTTAGTGGGGAAACACTTAGTTTGGATGACCACTCACAAT
>JAOXYD010022975.1:0-14514 GCA_028565735.1 Pinacopodium congolense | reverse complement strand
ACTCAAACCATTAGTGATTAAGCATGTTTTGTTATCATCAAAACCAAGATTGGAACCTCCCTTGGTTCAACAAGTTTGTTCAAATATCTTCATATCTTAGTTTATGAGATCAAATACTTCCTTCATAAGGAAAAACATAACGAGTATTAATATTTCTTATCTATTAATGTTTAGTCTTAGTAGAGTAATGACTAGGAACAATTTAGGGATAATACTCAATTACAATATGAATATCATAATTATGATCTCCAATGATAATTTTATTTTTAATACATATTTATCACATAGGATTTATCTTATATATTATTAAATTAAAAAAATATGTATAAATTAAATAATGCTTTTGTAAAATATATCACAAGTTTACAACTAACCGATTGGTTACAGGATATAAACCAATACCAAAGGCGTCAATAAACCAAAAAGAAATGTCAAATCTGACACTACTGCAACCTTTTATGGGTTTATCAACACCTTACATCATTATTTATTGTTTGATTACCTTTACCCTCCTCATCTTGAAATATTACAAGTTTACTCCTTATTACATTTTCTCCAATCACCTTACTTGTAGTAGAAGTAAGAGTAAATACTTTTAGAGACAGCTTGGGTGTCATGGATTTGCTAGAATACTTATGGATTGTCTCTATTTCTGATGAGGGCATCACAACAGCCTCATGATCAACGAACTTCTTTCTCGTCTCTTCCTTTTCGCTACAATTTGCTGTTGTAGCTATAGTAATAGTTTTAATATGATGATCATCATGATTTTGTTGCATGAAGCCATAGATCATCTTTAAAATTTGTCTATTGAAATATAAATTTATTTTAGATTTTATATATTAGATTTAAAATTTGGTTTATTTGTGTAAGTTTAAAAGATAAGAAGCATAACTTAAATTTTAAAAGTTGTTTAGATTTTTTTAATCCAAAAGTATATTTTTAATATTTAGATACCTTGAAAAACTATATCTCAGTTATTTAGATAATTTGTAAAAATATCTAGATACTTCGTAGAAATATTTTAAGTTTAGAAAGATTTTAAAATCAGTAATGGATATTAGTTGTGTAAAAGGATCAATAAATAGTACAAATATGAATCTTTTCCCTCTTTTTATAACAACAGGTTAAGATAAGTTGAATTGAGTACTAAACAAGTGAGATGTCTTCTTCTATTAAGAATGTCTTTTTTATCTTTAAGTTACTACTAAAGTACTTATTAATAATTTTAAAATCATCTCATAGTTTTAGTAAGGTATCTGCTCTGAATCTTCTTTGTCATCTTCAATAGAAATCCATCACCTTCCAAAAAAGTAGTATCAGAGTTCGAAGATCCTTATAGTAGAAGATGGTAAATGATGTGGTCCTCCAAGTTCTAAAGTTCTCCAAAGGAGGCTATGGCAATTAGAGCATCAAAATGAAGGCTTTGCTTAGAGCATATAATCCTTGGAAGACTATAGAGAATGGTTACTTTGAGTTAAAGAATGAAACTACTTTGTCTCAATCTTAAAAAGATACATTGAAGATTTAAGGAAGAGAGGAAAAAAAAAAGGTCTCCTCTTTATCTTTCAATTTATGGATAATGAGATTTTTTAGTTGATCTTAACCTCTAATTCCTCTAAGGAAGTACAACAGAAGTTATAAGTATCATAAAAAGAGAGAAGAAAGTAAAAAGGTACTCCTTGAATCTTTAAGAAGAGATTTTAATCTTTATATATAAAAGATAATCAAACTAAAGTGATTATTTTGTAAGAGTTATGGCCATAGTCAATCAAATGAAAAACAAAGGAGAATCTATCCCTAACATGAAAGTGATAAAAGAAAATTCTCTATTCTTTACTTTCAAAATTTGAGCATATTATAGCAACCATTGAAAAAAAAAACTACAAGATTTGGAGGTTATGATCATTAAACAACTCAAAGGCTTACTTGAAGTATATGAAGAAAGGAAAAAGAGGAAGTAAGAATTCTTAGAGCATGTTCTTCAAATCAAGTTGACTGTGAATAAGAAGGAAAGAAACTTTAGTAACCATAGAGGCCAAAGAGCAAGAGGTCATAGCAGAGGACATGGAAGTTAAAGATAAGGAGATTTCAATCCATCTAACAATGAAAGAAAATAACAAAGCAATATGTCTACAAGAAGATGTAGAAGAGGAAGCATGCCAGGAATTGATGGAGGCCTAAGGTATGTAAAATCTCAAGTGAATGTTTTAAATGTAATGTCACAAAATCAAATACTATCCCTTGAAATATATAAATGATCCTAATATTGTTAAGGAGAAAGCTCACTCTATTTAGGAAGAAGAAAGAAAGCCACATTCTATTTTGAGCTTATCAAGGAGAGGAAGGTACAAAAAAGAGTACTTGTTACTTAGACACTAGTGCTAGCAATGATATATGCGAGGGTCAAGATTTGTTTATAAAGTTGGACAAGTCTATAAGTAACATCGTTACATTTGGAGATGCATCCATGATACCTATAAAAGGCAAAGTAATATTTTAATTCATTTGAAAGATAGAAGGCATGATTTTATTTCAAATGTATATTATGTTCCAAATATTAAAAAATGGTTAAAATCATGAGTAGTCCTTGTTGTTTTTAAAATTATCATTTTAATCTTTATGATTTAAAAACTATCATTTTAGTTCTTAAACTTTTTTTTTTCAACTATCAGTCCTTCTTCAAATTCTACCGATGTGGCATGTACACATATTAAAAATCTGTTAGTCCATGTTAGTAGAATCTAACATAGGACTAACAATTGAAAAATAAATAAAAGTTTAGGGACTAACATGATAGTTTTCAAAATATAGAAACTAAAATGGTAGATTTGAGAATTACAGAGATTACCCATGATTTTAGCCCTATAAAAAATAATATACTAAATTTAGGACAACTCTTAAAAAAAAGTTATAATATTCACCTTAAAGATTATAGTCTTTCAATAAAATATTTTAAAAAAAGTTTGATAGCTAAGGTGTCAATGACAAGAAGAAGAATTTTTTTAATTAACATAAAAATGATGTGGTAAAAATGTCTTTAAGTTTGCATTAAAGACTCTTTTTGGTCTTGATTTTTAAGATGTGGGCATTTAATTTTTTTAAGGATAAAGTTTTTAAATGAGAAAATAACGGTGAAAGTATTACCTTCCATTGATCATCTTGATCAATTATATAAGAGATGCTTACTTAGAAAGAATTTAAGAAAAATCTTTTCGAGGATAACCACTATAAGAGCTAAGAAGTTATTACAACTTATACACATCGATATGCTTCCTTCTCTTTATTGATGATCTTTTTTAAAAGAAGTTGGTATATTTCTTTAAATATAAATTGTAGACATTTGGTGCCATTAAAAGTTTTAAAGCACTTGTTGAGAAAGAAATTGAATCTAAGATCAAGGTTTTGAGATCTGATAGAAGAGGAAATTTTACTTTAAGAGAGTTCATCAAATTTTGTGAAGAGTATTGAATTTATCATCCTTTAATGGTTCCAAGATCTCCCCAATAAAACAAAGTAGTAGAGAGAAAAAATAGGACTATTCTTAAAATGGTTTGAAGCATGTAAAAAATTAAAAAATGCCTAAAGAGTTTTGGGTGAAAGTTGTAAGATGTGCAGTTTACTTATCTAATTACTCACCATCAAGTAATGTACAAGGAAGAATCCCATAATAGGCATGGAAGTGACATAAACTTGATATTGCAGAATTAAAGGTATTTGAGAACATAGCTTATATCCACATATCACATAAAAGGAGATCAAAACTTGAAAATAAAAGTGAGAAGTTTGTGTGCATTTGTTATAATCAAAGTTCAAAAGGGTACAAAATTTACAATCTAAGCAATCGAAAAGTGATCACCAATAGAGATTTAAAGTTTATTAAAGAAATATATGGAATTGGAATGTCTAAGAAGATGATTATGACTTCCTTCATCTCATAATTGAAGATAAGGAAGAAGAGCAAACAAGTGAAGAAGCATAAGAGCCCATTATACATCCCACGTCATTAAGGGCATCATCTTGTATTAACTGTCCGCCATCATTATTATAAGAAAGAATGGCCAATAAGGAAAGAGATTTACAAGACATAATTAAGCTAAAAGATCATTAACATAGTTTGAATTTATTTTGTCTCTTTACCAACTGTGAAAAAATAGGTTTTGAAGAAGTAACTCAAAATAAAAAATATATAAATGTTATAGATGAAGAGATTAATGCTATCATAAAAAATGACATATAGGAGCTTGAAACACTTTTAAAAGGGCAAAAGAAAATTGGAATAAAGCAAGTTTACAAGGCAAAGAAGAATGTTAAAAGAGATAGAGATAGATACAAAGCAAGGCTAGTGAAAAAAAAAACTATAAGCAAAAGGTTGGCATTGTTGATGAAGATATATTTATGCTTATTACCCGTTTAGAAACTGCTAGATTAATCATTTCTTTGGTAACATTAAAAAAAAGAAAAATTCATAAAATGAATGCAAAGTTAGTCGTTTTGAATAACTATCTTGAAGCTGAAGTTTATGTAGAAAAAATTTGGGTTACATGGTGAAAGGGTATAGAAACAAAGTATTGAAATTGAAGAAAGTCTTATATGGTTTATAGCAAGTGCTAAGGGTATGGTATAGTAAAATTGATAAATGCTTCTAAGACATTAACTTTACAAAATATCGACATAAACATAGTCTCTATGTGAAGAATAAACATAAGGATATCTTAATTATTTGGTTATATATAGAAGATTTGATCTTCACGAGTAATAATCCAAGGATGATTGACGAATTTAAAGGAACAATGGTAAAGGAGTTTAACATGATTAACCTTAACCTTATGTCTTACTATCTTGGCATTAAAATAAAGTAAAAAGAGGAAGACATATTCATCTCCTAAGAAATTTATGCAAGATAGGTGCTCAAGAAGTTCAAGATAAATAAATGCAAGCATATTAGGACACTTGTTA
The DNA here is from genome assembly GCA_028565735.1 of Pinacopodium congolense. Taxonomy (NCBI): domain Eukaryota; kingdom Viridiplantae; phylum Streptophyta; class Magnoliopsida; order Malpighiales; family Erythroxylaceae; genus Pinacopodium; species Pinacopodium congolense. Next base: position 9,555 of record JAOXYD010022975.1, on the reverse strand, counting down.
AATATGGAATCAAATTGTCTAAGGATGAAGAAGGAGAAATTTTGGATTTAACACTATTAAAGAGTTTTATTAGGAGCTTACACTATTTGACGTGTACAAGACCTAGCGTCCTCAATAGAGTTTGAATTGTTAACCACTACATAGAGTCACTTGAGAATATAAATTTGAAGATGGTTAAAAATATCCTCCATTATATTAAAGATACAATTGACTATGGCTTAATTTATTCACTATATAAAAGGTACACTTTACTATAGCTTACTTTACTTACCATCTAATGAATTTAAGGTTGCTAGCTATTATGATAGAGATTTATTTAAAGATGTTAATGTTGATGATAGAAAAAAGCACCGCTAATTACATATTTTACACGGGAGATAATTCCTTCAATTGGAGTTATAAGAAGCAATCTATTGTTACACTCTCCACTTGTGAACCTAAATATGTGACTGCTAATTCTTGTGTTTATCATGTCATTCAACTAAAGAGTTTGATAAAGGAGTTTCATATGCATGAGATAAAACTATAAAAGTTCTTATTAATAAAAAATTGGCATTAGCCTTGGTTAAGAATGCAATCTTCAATCATAGGAGCAACCATACAGATACAAAGTATGATTTTATAAGAGAAAACTTAGTTAGAAAAGAAGTGGAGATGAAGTACATTGAAGGCTCAAGACCAAATAGCCAATATCTTTATGAAACCTTTAGAGAAGGATATCTTCATTAAGTTTAGAATTTACCTTAAAGTTATCAAATTAAGCCAATATCTTTATGAAACCTTTAGAGAAGGATATCTTTATTAAGTTTAGAATTTACCTTAGAGTTATCAAATTAAGTTTAAAGGGGGAGTATTAACATTAGTGTATTAATTAAACTCGAAGGCTAGAGAGTATGCCTCTAACGTAAGCTGTGAAACTTGTATGGGGTCTTTGGAATAACTTAGCTGCAATGTGGATCTTTTCTATTTATTGGCAAAAATATGTTGTGCTAGTAACATATCAAAATAAGGGTTGAAAAAAATAGTAGGATGGTGAAAAACATGATGGACAATTTGTAATCCTAATTACATGTTGAATTTATGTAATGGTAGTTGATAGTTATAATAGTTATATCAATTAGCAGTTAAGTAATCATTTTACGAAATATTTTATAATGAACCAACGTGTTTGTTGGCCTGTTTATAAACTAGTTGTGTAAGGATTCAAAAAAATTTTCAAAACCATAATAAGCTATCTTTGTCCTTATCTGAATATATATCAAGTGTGTAAGTAATATATATGTGTGTGTGAGTTCATGAAACCAACATTGTAAGATACACTCTGGTAATAATATCGACTAAAATTTCATCATCTATTATGCCTATACTTTGTTCCAAATTGACCTTTTATATACTACACTTAAATTAATTGATAAAATTACACTGTTAAGGTTTTTAACACAGAATTATTGAGATTCAAGTAAGCTTCAAAATAATAACAACTGGTATCAGAGTATGTTGAAGCATGCACTTAATAGTTGATAATTAAAATCTAGAAGTGATACAAAAAAAAAATAACAAGGTTATAACATGGTTAGATGCCATCCCTAAAGATGAGACCCATATAAACATTTGTTCAGTTGGATTAGATTGATGAAGAAACTATGGGAATCTATAAAATTTTAGATGATATTCTGGGTGAAATAAATAGGAATTGTGTTTAAAGTGTGCACTAGTCTTCCTTTAAAATAATGTTTCCATAGGTGATAAATTAGACTAATATGAAAGTCCCTTAATCAAAACAATTTGATGAAGTTTGTGATGCTAAGCCATTAGAGAACTTCTTATGGGATATACGACAATATTTTGATGTTGTTAGGATGCTTAAATATGACAAAGTGATGCTTATAAGTATATATTTAACAAGGATGTCGAATTCTGGTAAAGAGCTAAAATGGATGTTAATTTAAATGCTATCAGATAATTTAAATGCTATCAGTTAGAGAATTAATACTTGGAAAGTGTTAGTGCATGAATTGAAGTAGTAATTCCTTCCATATAATACCTCTTGCATTGCTCATAAAAATTTGAAAAAGTTATGATAGGAGGGGTTGTTTGTAACTATGTCAAGGTATTTAGTTACCTTAGGTTAGACATTCTGAACATATCAAAAGAAAATAAATTATTAAGCTTTTTATTAAAAGTACAAACTTGGGGACATATTACCTAGTATATTTGCATCCAATCAAGCTGTCTAAGATATGTCAAGTGCAAGTGTAATAGCAGATCATCTAGTCTATTTGCAGTTAAACAAAGACAAGAATGTTCTAAGTAGTCCCATTTTAAAGGCAGGTAGAAACTAGCACCTAAAAGTCTAAATTTGAGGGAAAACATATGCAGAATGGCAAAGACAAAGCAATGGTGAATAGCAATAAAGCTTTATCAAGAGGACAACAAAATAACAAGAACAAAAGTTATTTCATCTATAGTGGCCCTCACTTTTCATGTGAATGTCCTAGTAATGATAGAAGAAATTGAATTGGAGGGAGAAATTGCAACCTTATTGAATCCACTCCAACTTCTGAACATATTATGCGGTGAAATCAATATTACTCATATCACATTATTGAACTTGATTGTCTAAATCAATGGAATGGTTATGGTTATAATAGTTGATACGAGTGCTACATATACCTTTGTAGCAGATTGGTTGGCTGGAAGCTCATATTAAAGGTCGGTAAAAATATAAACAAGCTAAAAATTATAAATGTTAAGGTGAAAGATGTGTCTACAATGGTGGGATTGGAATGATCAACATGATAGTTATTCCTTTAGATGTTTTTGACATGATCACTAGCATTGATTTCTTTAGATTGAACAAGACAACGATCTATTCATATTTTGGAAACATAATATTCATGAGAGAGCATGACCCTCATTTTGTTAAGTGCTGCCAACCATGTGCTAAGAGATGTAGTAGCAAATCTAAATCTAAATCATCCTTTATCTTGGCTATAGTGATGCAAAAAAGGATTGAAATGTGGGAAAAATACATATCTTACTATCATCATTGAAGTGAAGGAAAATACAAATCATACATGTAACTACTAGATGTAGTGTTGCACTAGATAATATCAGGATGTTATATCAGTATACTTTCCCGAAGAATTACCACTAAGAAGAGATCATCGAAATTAAGTTAGAACTTGGTGTTGTTCCTTCTGCTTGTCACTATATTGGATGTCCTTAATCAAACTAAAATAATTGCAAAAGCAATTAGGGGAATTATTAGAGGCAAGATATGTGTAACCTTCAAAAGCATCATATGATGGTCCTGTCCTCTTTCAAAGTAAGGGTAATAGATCACTTTGAATATGTGTCCATTATAAGGCATTAAACAAGGTAATAATTAAGAATAAATAACCAATTCCATTGGTGCAAGACTTAATGAACAAACTGAGTGGCATCAATCTTTTCAAAGTTGGATTTGCAATTTGTTTATTGGCAGGTTCAAATTGCAAAAGGGAACGAGCCTAAAATCACTTATGTAACTTGATACAATGCTTGCAAATTTTAATAATACCTTTTCGCTTAACAAATATTCATGAAACATTTTACAATCTCATAAAATGATGTTTTATATGAATTTTTAAACTACTTTATGGTAGTTTACTTGGATGAAATTTTGGTATATAGCAACTTCATGGATGATCATGTAGTCCATTTACAATACATGCTAAAGTATTTGCTGAAAATAAGCTTCACATCAAGTTAGAGAAATGCAAATTTGCAACAAAAAAAAAAAGGTTCTTAGGAAACTTGGTCAACAAATAGTAGGTTTAGATGGATTCTAATAAGGTGTAGGCTATTGTAGGGCAGCCTACCCTATTAATGTCATAATTATGGCCATCCTTTAGATTGGCCAATTATTATCATTATTTTATGTAAGGTTACTTTCAAAAGTTTGGTCCTCTCACAGATTTGTTAAAAAAAGTGTGGGCATGATACTAGTCAAATTATTGTGCATCTACCTTTCAAAACCTTAAGTAGACCATAGTATGGCATTGATTCTAAAGCTACCAAATTTCAAACTTCCTTTCAAAATTCACACTGATGCATCAAATAAGGTAATTGAGGGGTATGATGATCTAAAAAGAACATTTTATAACCTTTGAGAGTCAAAAATTAAATCACGTGGAGCAAAGGTATTATATATATATAGGAGAAAGAGATGATTCTAGTACCCTGTCTAAGGTTTTAGCATGTTTATCTTTTAGGTCTAAAGTTTATAATTTGAATGAACAATGTGACAAACATTTCTTCATGGCACGTAAGAAATTATTAGTTAAACAAGCAAGGTGGCAAAAGTTCTTGACATAATATGATTTCATTTAGGAGCACAAACTTGAAAAATATAACCAAACGACTGATGCCCTTAGTAGAAGGAAAGTATTAGTTGCTTACTACAATCTTTCTAAGATAAACGCAAACTTAATGAAAAATTCGAGTGATAAACTTGATGCTAACTATTTTCATTCTATGTAAGAAGTGCAAGATTGATTGAACAAACAACATTGGCTAGACAATGGATTTCATATTTTCAAAGGGAGTAAATAGTATGTCTGTCATTTGGTGGTTGTAGATAGAATTCATGAAAGAGACATATGACTAATGATAAAGGGAAAAATATATTGGTTTTAATGCATGATTTAATATGTTTTTGTCCCTTTTATACATAAACCATACCAATTGGGAACTATTCTTCTTAATTTCAGGTGCATAGTTATCCTAGAAAAAATTGGAGGAATTAGGAATGAATTGGAGCAAAAAGGAGTAAGAGACATGCATGACAGACCATCAACGATGGTTGATGGAGATGTAAAATGGCGTTATTGATGGATGAACTCAAACCACCATTATTCTTCGAAATTAGCCTATCAATGGTGGTCTACAACAAGGGCCATTGATCAAATATTGAACTATCGTTGATGAAACTATATGCATCGCTTTTATTACTTTTAAGGAAAAATTGGATCAAATTACTTCATTATTGTTCCTAAACCCTAACAACCACCTATAGAGACTATAAATATTCTTTTATATGTCACTATTATAGAACATTCAAGAAAGATTCTCCTTTTACATCATCATAGTTAGGTATTATCATATTTTTCTGTCTAGATTTCATCATTAGTTTATTCTTTGATTTTTTAAGCTTTCAAGTGACAATTTAGTGCAAAAATTTTCAAGGGGTGACCATCTTCTTATTGATTATTTGTATTTTTCATTTTAACACTTGTGTTGACTTTATTTTGTTGATTCATTCAATTAACACTTTTATTATTACCTTAACTTGTTTTCTTTTGATGAATATGTGTGAGTAGATTGTTTTTAGCTAAGGTTTAGGTAATATTGGATTAGACATATTGTGATGATTTCTTTTTGCCTAATTGAATGCTTATTTTTCTAATTTAGCTTGATTACCTATATTAAATCCTTAAGTAATTGAATTTTATATCCATTGGTGTTTAATTTACAGAAAATCAATTAAGTAACCTGAAATTCTAGAAAATCATTGTGCATATCTTAGTTTCCATTCCAAATTCACATGCATATCTGCTTAGAACTTCTTTTAATTTTAATGAAACTAAGATATGCACAATGATTTTTGAAAACTAAGAAATTTTTAGAACTTCTTTCAATTTCAATTGAAAGAAGTTCCAAATGGATTTGCATGTGAATTTGGAATGGAAAATAAGATATGCATGATCATTTTTCAAAAATTCAAATATATTACCTAATTGATTTTTCGAAAATTAAATACTAATGATTATAGAATTCAATTGCCTAAGGCTTTACTATAAGTAATCAGGTAAAATTAGGCGAAATAAGCATTCAATTAAGCAAAAGCAATCAACACAATCTGACATAAACTAGTGTTATCCTAACCTTAGTTAAAAACAAGTTACTCACATATATTCATCAATACAAAATAAGTTAATGACATACTAAAAGTTTCCATTGAATGAATCAATAAAATAATTTCAATACAAGTGTTAAAAACAAAAAATACAAATAACTAATAAGAATACGGACACCCCCTGAAGATTTTTGTACCAAATTGTCATTTGAAAACTCCAAAAAACAAAGATTAGGCTGATGATGAAAGCTAGACAAAAAAAAGAAGAAGATAAAACCTAACTATGATGATGTAAAAGGAGAATCTGTGTTGAATGTTTTGTAAAAGTGGCGTATAAGAGACTATTTATAGTCTCAACAGGTGGCTACAAGGGTTAGGAATAATTATGAAGTAATTTGGTTAAGTTTGCCTTTAAAAATATAAAAACGATGTGTACAATGCCATCAACGGTAATTGAGTATCTGATAAATGGCCCTTGCTATATACCACAATTGATGGGTTAATTTCAAAGAACAACGGTGGTTGAATTCATCCATGAATGACGTTGTTTACATCTTTAGCAACTGTTATTAATGGTCTATCATGTATGTACCTTACTTCTTTTTTCTCCAATTCATTCATAATTCCTCTAATTTGCTCTAAAATCATTATACACTTAAAATTAGGAAGAATAAATCTAAATTGATATGATTTATGCATAAAAAGTGACAAAAACATATCAAATCATGCATTAAAATCAATGTATTTTTCTTTTTAACAAATTATGGCAAGACACCCAAGATAGAAATAGATGATGTCCTATTATCCCAATCTTGTATTTATCCAAGGATGAATTGAATATGGAAAGTTATGATAATCTTTCTTTCTTGAACAAAAATCCATTTTTTTTATTTATTCCATTTATTCTATGATTGAAATGGCGGAAAGATATAAAAGTACACTATAAAACATGTTTGGTATGTCTACAGGACAAAATGAAAAGAGAAGCAAGTCTATTGCAACTTCAACCAATTTTGAAAAGGCTATAATTGTCAATTTTTATGGGCTTTGCCATAAGATTAGTAAAGGTTGATGGTAAGACATTAATGCTAGTTGTTGTTGACCTTTTCTTTAAGTATGTTGTATTCGTTGTTACGCTAGCATTATATTCCACTGAAACTACTACTCAATCATTTTATTGGAATGTTCTTACATGCTTTTAGAGTTCTAGCAAACATTGTGAGTAATTGAGATTCGCAGTTTATAGGCTAGTTTTGGATAATGTTGTTTGATGTGATGAGCATTGAACTAAAATTTTATGCTGTAAATCACCAAAAAAACATATATCCAAACTAAAAGGATTAATGCTATATTAGAACATTATTTACGACACTATATAAATGCAAGCTAGCAAAACTGGTCAAAATTATTGGATATTGCTTAATTTCCATACAATTTGCAACGATCATTTTCCACCAAAAAGAGTTTCTTTGAGTTGGTGTTCTAATTGCGCCTCTCACTCTTAGAGATAGCCAAACAACAATTAAGAGGTAAGTGTCATATTGCTTATAACTTTGCAAGAGATAAGTAGGAAATGCTAAAGGACGCAAGGATATTCTTCCAAAAGTTAAAGTCTGAATAAAAAAGCATATGGATCAACTTCATCGTCCATATAATTTTGTTATGGAGGACAAAGTGTTATTAAAATTAATACCACGAATGTAGAAAAAGATCAATTGAATGATGGCATAAAAGGGTTGATTCTTAAGGATGATCCCTTCAAAATCATGAAAGTCAATAACATTATTTATCAATTAACACTATCGAAAAGGATGAAAATTCACTCTACGTTTCATGTGAGTTAATTATGCAAGTTTATCATGAGGAACCAAAGAAAAGTAAATCCAAACATGCCTCTCCTATAGTTAATCATAACATTAACACAGTTTGAACATGACATTAACACAATTGTTCACCATCAAAAGCTAAGAAAACACAAGTAAAATCTTTGGATTGAATTCCTCAGGCGATAGAAAGGGAAAAAAAGCAGCAGATGCAGCTTAAGAGAATGATACTTCTTTTTAGTAGTTCAGGAACAAAATAAAGTACTGAAAAGACTTTCCAACAAGGATGTAAAAGGGAGAGGTCTCATAGACCTCTTTGGTGCCTGGGAAATAATTTGGCCTCAAGGTCCATCCTTGTTACTTGTTGATCAAAGTAAGGCATGTCGATAACGTGCCAAATCAAGGGCTGAAAAATATAAGAAGATGCTGGAAAGTTGTGCATTGCTTCATTTCATAATATTGGAACACACAAAATGAAGTCCAGAACAAGAACATCTTAACTACATGTAAGTATGTGATAGCAATTATAACACTTATGTTGATTGGCAATTAAAAAGCTACCTTACCAAACATTTTGTGATGAACCAACACATTTTTTGGCTTGTCTAGACATTGATGGTGTAAGGATTCAGACAAATACTTAAGGCAGTTGGGCTGTAACTGCCCAAAATATAATAACTATCTTTGTCCCTATCAATTTATATATCAAGTATGCAGGTAACAATATCTATATATATTGTTACAGAATATAATAACGTAATCATAGAGATTATAAAGTTAATGTAAATAACATAGTTATAAGGATCTTAGCATAATTATAGGGATTACTTTCCTATTTCAACCTATGTATGTCTGTATAAATACCTGTAGTATTTTCTTAATAATACACAAGAGAAAACCTATTCTTCTAAGTCCTATTCTTCTCATGGTATCAGAGCCTAGTCGAGTTTATGAGTTCGTTAGTGTTTGCGTTTCTCTTTTGTGTTTTGCCCTAGAGTGAAGCTGGTGAGTAACCTATCTGCTGGAGAGATTTTTTTTTTTCTCACCACCCTCCTTAAGATACTCTATTAGTGCTGACCGGCCTACCCCTCAAGTCCGGTCACCGGATTCCAAGTGCGTGACCCACATTCGCTACCAGTCAACAACGTCGTTTCCACGCCCTGATAAGTGAGCACGTGTGAGCCGCCGTCTAACGAGTCGGTTTCTTCCTCTGGCGTCGCCTCCTCTGTCCCTGTCTGAATATCCGGTCAGTTTCCGAATATTGCTATTTTCAATGGGTGTGGAAGATAGACCCAAGGTTCTGTGTAGCTATTTCTGTGAGTGCACTGGTGGTGTGGCATCCGTTCTCTGTGGGTGTGGAAGACAGACCTAAGTTTTCGAATATTGCCGTTCTCTGTGGGTGTGGAAGACAGACCTAAGGTTCTGTGTAGCTATTTCTGGATGTGCAGTGGTGGTGTGGCGTTCATTTTCTGTGGGTGTGGGAGACAGACCCAAGGTATTTTTGGTTCTGCCAGTTCCCCTTTTTTTTTCCTGCTTAATATTGTTACTTAGAAATGGCTAAGAGTAGTAACATGGGTGAGGATAAGAAAACTGTTACTAAAATTACATTTGGGTCGTCCAAAATTACTGATAGAAAACTGACTGGAAGGAAAAATTATGCCCGATGGAAAAGGACTATTCGCAGATTTATGACTAGTGTAGATTTGGAGGATCATTTAACTAGTAATCTGCCTCTTAAGACTGATACTATTGCTTAAAAGAAATGGTTAATGGAGGATTATAAATTGTTTAATCAAATCCAAAACACTCTAGACCTAACTGTTGATGATGTTG